>JAZHYW010028616.1:0-280057 GCA_037355805.1 Ixodes ricinus | reverse complement strand
TTTTTATTCCCATATGTTCATTTTGTGATACTAACAAAAAAAGAAAATAAATTACCTTGAACCGTTTTGAACCGGTTACCGTTATATTTTTTTCGGTTCGGTTCCAGTTCAGTTCCAAGATGGCGGCGAAGATTTCGGTTCGGTTCAGTTCCGGTTCGGCTAAAAATAACGGTTCTGTTCCGGTTTTCCGGTTCGGTTCCGGTTCGACACCCTGCCTTTCTTGCTCGTGTTGGTCTTACCCGGATGGCGTCAGAATACCATGCAGCATCATGGTGTCAGATGACATCACAATGTCACGTGACGTCAGTGTGCCACTTGACTTCGCAGACGTCATGTGACGTAATGTCCCATATTTCACCGCCGATAGCAAGCGCTGCTCGTTAAAACCCCATCAAGCGCTATCGCACCTCATCACGCTTGACGGAATGTCCAAAACAGGTCATACTTTTGGCTTCCGCATCCAACCGTGCTGTCAGGTAGCTGAATGTGGCGTCTCCTCTTCACTGCGCTGGGCCCGTATCGGTGCCTTCTGGGTGACAACACAGCTGTATGATGAGAGCAAGTCGTCTGCTTCTTGTGCAAGAGTGGCACTGACGTCACTGACTACGCTGTGCTCTGATTGGCTTTGATTGAAAGGATAGTGGGTAGACCCCAAGGACTGGACGCCTTGCGGTCTACCCCTATTTTTTCAATCAGTTGATGAGCTCGGCGTTCTGACATCGTCGCAACCTTTGTGCAAGAAGCAGACGAACTTGCCCTCCGCATTGGTGCCTTTTGGAGTCCTGACAAACCTGAATGTACAGTTGCAGCCCCCCTCTGTCCCGGTCGGTGACCGTGCTGTCGCCCCGGATGGACTTGTCCGACAGTTCAAGCAGCGGGGAGCGTCCCCTGGACCTGTGCGAGGAGGCCACGGAGCAGCTGGAGCAGCGGGACGCCGTCGGGAGCTCCGTCCAAGCTCTGGGAGACGCCGCGCTGGATCCTCTCCCTGCGCGAAGACCTGTCCGAGAGGAGCAGCCTGGAACTCGAGGAGCGGAGGACACCGTCGGCAGACGACGCCTTCTCCATCGCCTAGTGAGTCGACGTCCCTCTTGTACGCATGAGCAGACGCCGTCGGCAGGCGATGGCTTTCTTCATCGCCTTGAGTCGACGGTCATGGGCGCCCGAAAGGGGCTGCAAAGCAGGTGCCCCCCTTGAGATTTTGGGGGTATAGGGCCCAGCCCTCATCCACATTGCCCCATCTGGAAAATAGCGTTTTCCCGTTGCAAAAAGTTCTGTGGACGCCCATGGTCGACGTCACTCCTGTCAACGCGTTAGTCGCCGCCGTCTGCAAACCGCTGTTCCGCAGAGGCACCTTCGCTATGCGCCGAGAAAGTGAGGGAGAGGAGGACACGAGAAGGGACGTCAGAACGCCGAGCTCTGGTTGGAGCGATTAGGGGGTAGACCTAAAGCTAGCCGCCTTTGTCTCTACTGCACTCGTCGAACGCGTTCGAATCCGGAACGCGGGCGTCTGGCGTTTGGCTCTCGCATTCAATCGCGTTCGACGGATGCAGTGGAGACAGGCAGCTATAGCTTTAGGCCTACCCCTAATCGTTCCAACCAGAGCGCGACGTTCTGACGTCTCTCTCCCTCACTTTCTCGGCGCATTGTCTTGTGAGAAGAACTCCTCTTGTACGATGCTAGCAGAAGAAAGAAAATGTAATCTACGGGGCTACTGAAATAAACTTAGCTCGCAGTCAAGCTGATAGACACTAGTAACAATAAAAATGCCTCTTTTCCTGCTTTTTCACTTATGCTATTATTCGGGCGTTGGTGTTCTGGTATTGGTACTGGTTTTCTGGTATTGTGCGGTACTTCGCGGCGATGTTGCACGGAGGAAGTTGATACGCCTTTTATGCGTCGACCATAGAGTTATTACAATAAACGCTAGAGGCTCAGCTGGCGCTAGTGTCTACGGGACTTCCGATTGCATATTGAAGCAGACAGCAACCAGTCTACTTTTCCAGTCTTCCTCTGCATTCCTATGGGAAAACGCACGTGATATTTTTCTCTTCGCCGGGGAATAATACAAATCAGCGTAGTTTCTTTGAACGTAACGCACACTATGTAGCTTTATTCGCATTATAAAATTATAATTTATTGAGTTGATGGGCTTTTTTTTTTATTACTGAGCGATGTTTAAGTTAGCAAAAATTGAGGAACAGGTCTGTGTTGTACAGCATGAGATGTCAACGCAAACAACAACACTCATTTTTACTTCAGGTAACAACACTCGGCTACTGCTTTATTTTGATTATTCATGCACATTCAGTTATTAATCCATCCACGTGTATCTTCGTTCACATAACGTTTTGCTTCGTTCTTGTCGTCTGTTCTGATTGTTTGATTTGGCATATATCATCCTTTTGGTGTTTTGTTAAGCTGGTGTTTTGATGCTGTAATGCTCTTAGGTGTCCGTTTCCGGGTTGAGCGGCGTCACCGTCGGCGTAACCAAGCGTTGCATTATGGGACCTTGCCCCGCTAAAGTTAGCGGGGAAATTTTCCCGCTAAACTTAGTGAGCGGAAAAATTTTTCCGCTAAATTTAGCGGAAAATGTTTTGCTAAGTTTCTCACTAAATTGAGTGGGAAATTTTCGCTAAATTTAGCGGGAAATTTAGCGAAAATTTCTCGCTAAATCTGGAGGAGGAGGAGGAGGTGGGTACTGAGGAGGAGGAGGAGGGCATACCCTCCACTCCGCACCCTCCCGTCCTCCTCCTCAAGAGCTGCGTTCTAAATCGGCATTACAAAGAATTGTAAACGTCTTCCATTTTTTTTAGTTTACCCAAAATTATATTTCCCTCTCCAAAACTTGTTCATGTCTAACACCAGTTTTTTTTTTTTTTTGTTCGACAGCGTTAGGGAAACGTTATTCAAGTTCGGTGAGTACCAAATGGGATTTTCACCGATAATTTGATTACAAACTAAGACGAGTCCTTTATTCACCGAGAGACGATGTTGGCCGCATGCAAACGTGTGCGATCTGTCGTTTCTCCAGAGCGCGTCGACGACTGTCTGAAGGACGTCCACCACGAGTACCTGAAGCTGGTCCGCTGGAAGCACCCTCTTCGCTCCATGCTCTTCTTCCTGGTACGCACGTCCTTGTTGAGACCTGCTTGACGAAGACTGGGCGGAGACCCTTTGTTAGGTTGCGTCCCGTTGGCGCTTTAGAAACGATACTTTATTTCAACTGATTGAACATTCATATAATCTACATTTAGCAGCCTCTTGGAGTCGAAATTGTAAAAATGTTAAGGATAAAAACAAAACAAAACCACACACGTTTTTTATTATTAAGTTACAGTTTTGGTTTATTTCCAACAGTGCCGTCTTGAGTAACCCAATTTATTGTTGAACACCAGTATAAAAGAAAAAAAGGAAGCTATATTATATATATATATATATTTATTTATATACCGCATGTATAACTTTGGCCATTTTAAAACAATGTAAGTTCTCATAATTTTACGGTAATATTCTCCGTTTTGGTTTTGTGTATGCGTGTTTACAACATTTCATTTTGTTCTGAGATGGATATAAGTAATGCTTTATTTCCATTACTAACTATCAATAAAAGGTCAATACCGCCCGGATGCAATACCACTGAAGCTTGCTAGACAAAGCCCTAATGACAACGTGTCTTTCAGACTATCTAAAAGCCGACGTACAACCCCGGTTTTCTGCCGGGAAGATAATCCTCTTAGCACTCCCCTCTTCTAAACTGCTACGGGAGCCAAGTTGGGGCAAGGTAATGGGCAAAAGTGGAAAGCGCGAAGTGTGCGTCGGCCTTTAAGCGAATTTGGTTGATCTAATAATATTACGTACTTTCGAGTTTGTTTAATAGTGGAAGATTGCCTAAGTACCACACAAGAAGCATTCTACCACAGAGCCATTTTGTAACCGTGTAGAGGAGGAGGAGAAAGATGTAACCGTGTAGGTTAAAAAAAGCAAGCAATAAAGTCGAGCTATCTGCACCGCCCACACTCGAAATCAACCAGGACCGATAGCGTGCACAGAAATTCCATTGTGTCCAGATGCTTTTCTGTTTTCATCTTATACCTTGTAACTCAAATTTCATCTGGTTACTTGTAACTAGAATGCTTTAGATGTGTTCGAATAACGCGTTGCTGCCTGTACCCTAATTGTGTCCGTTTCCTGCGAAGGTGACGCTCCACTCACTCTGGAGCGACTACCTGCTCCCGCTGTTGCTTCTCTCGGCCATCGGCTGTCTCGTCCAGAGTTTCTTCACGCACAGGTAGGCTCTCGGCGAGCACATCCGCTAACGTTGGGGTGCCTGGAAGGCGTTTTCAACCGCTAGCCAGCACCAGCTAGAAGACGAGGCCTTCTCTCCCCAAACGTCATCACTAGTGAATCCAGGCAGCGCCGCCTAGCTGTCGTCAACGTCGCCGCCAATACGTCGTGCAGCCTCTCACAACGAGCGCGACGCCAAGACAGACGCGTGAACCCCTTCACGGCCACTCTGGTCGAATTTGGGCGGCGCTCGGAGCGTGTCAGGAAGCCACTAAGGATGACGTCATGCGCAGGCCTTCTATGGTGCTAAAGCCGCTCAAGTGTGCGCGATGCCTCTCGCGTGCAGAATCGAATATTTATCCCGTTTCGATCGTCCGTCGTTACGCTTTTTCACGTTGCTAGCTGACAAAATTTTATCGGTGGGTGTATATTTACGAAAGAGAATAACAAGAACAAAAAAGCTAGAAGAAAAGCTTTCTTATCGTTTCGAAAAGACACTGAAAGCGCAGGCTGCATCTGTTTGTTTAGTTAAACTTTTTTTTTTAAATATATACTTGGTTGTCCAGATGCAGCCAACGCTACGAGCTAGGTGGACCAATCAAGCAGCGTGAAAAGCGCAAGTCGCGGTGCTTTTGTTTACTTTGTGACTGGTTCAGTGATGACAGAACACGCACGGAAACATGGCGGCCTTTTGACGCTTATAAACGACCGCCGTGGCTCGTGCATGATCGAACGCTGCAGTGACGCTCTGTATGCCCCATACTTGTATTACATGGTGGCGTCTTACGAATGCATGCGCTCGCGCCCCCTGGCCGAGGGCGACAGGCCTATGCGGAGCGCAAGTTCGTCTGCTTCTTTTGCGGGGGTTCTGGTGACGTCAGAGAGACGCCGAGCTCTGATTGGCTCCGATTGAAGGATGGTGGGTAGACCTCGAGGCAGCTTACTTTGAGGTTTACCCACTATCCTTCAATCAGAGCCAATCAGAGCTCGGAGTTCTGACGTCAGCAGAACCCCTGCAAAGGAAGCAGACGAACTTTCGCTCCGCATTGGTTTGGCGTCCATATCGCCCATGCATCGAAGGTGCTTCCGAAGTGGCTACCAATGACGTCACAGGAACCGGCGTGCAATGCTGTCCGACGTCTGGACCCTGGCGGTTGGTCGTAGGGAATTTTGAGCGATCGAGAATCCCCTGAGGGTACTTAGGAACCCGGTTGTTGAACCGACCAGAGAGTCGGTTGAAGCCGGTGACCCGCGGAAAATAACCCTTAGAACCTATATCCAACCTTGCCCGGAAAAAGGTCAGAGGTTGCTCCGTTCAGCCGTGACTTAAACGCCCGTAACGTACGAAGATTACAACTTTAAACAAATAATAGTCATTTTGTATTAATTGCGCGTCTCACGGTGAAATTCTGCTCTAACCGAAAGTTTTGTTTCTATTCCAGCGCAGCCTACGTGGGGAACGCGACCGAGGTACGTCTGCTATCCTCCAGAATAGATGATGTCACTTCGATATCGAAATCACGCAGATACGGTGTTTTCTGCAGCAATGGCGGCGATGCGTTTGCTGCAGTTTCCTGCCTAGCTGGCAAAGTGAGGCGGGCGCGAGCGCGTGACTTTCGAGAGTTGCCGACCCAGTGGTGTCAGCCACGCTTGACTTTCCCTTTCGGCGCTGAATTCAGCACGAACTCAGCGACAGCTGGTCAAGTCGGGAGTAGCGACAAACATTTAACAGCCGCTGAAACTTCGATAGCGATTGAGCTTTTTCTCTTAGATAGCGCTGCAGCCCTCCAAAACCACGCGCTCGCCTTGGCTTTTCCAAACGCGACTGCATGCTGTACGCTCCTTGCCCCCGGGCTGTGTACTATCGGGTGATTCAAGGAGCGGCCAGGCTCTTTAAATCGACCGCGAAATTCGGTTTCTTAACCTATCGCGCTACGATTTTGTGCAGCGTTGCCCACAGATGGTGCATTTCTTTTTTGTAAAATTCGCAAAGAGCGAACTTATTTGAGGAAAAAGTAAAAAAAGAAAATGGCTTAACTCCTATGGAAACGCAGCGAAGCCACCGGTCTTCAAACCATAGGCGCCCTATGGTTTGAAGACCGGTGGCTTCGCTGCGTTTCCATAGGAGCTAAGCCTTTTTTTCTTTACTTTTCTCAGGTAAGCTCGCTCTTTGCGAATTTTACAAAAAAAGAAATGCACCATCTGTGGGCAACGCTGCACAAAATCGTAGCGCGATAGGATAAGAAACCGAATTTCGCGGTCGATTTAAAGAACCTGGCCGCTCCTTGAATCACCCAGTACTTAGTCATCCAGTGTGTTTGCTTCCATGTAATAATAATTAAAAAAAAAACTCAACTTTTCACTTTGGTGAACAAGGAAGACCAGCGAAGCTGTACTATGGTGGAAATGAAGTAATGGCCGGCCGCAAGTCGGCAAGCCAGAGTGGAAAGGCTCGAAAGGTTGCCGCCATCTATGAGCGACGGCGGCAAACGGACAACCGGCAAGCCGGTTGTCGCCGTCGCTCTTAGATGGCGGTAGCTGTCCAGAGTTCTGTGTCATCATTTGTTTGCTGACGGACACGATTTTGGGGCACTAGCCCTTAACAGCCTCGCTGTAAAAAATATAAAGAAACACCGGAGAAATTATTCGAACGGTGCCTCCAATTCTCAAAGGAGACTTAGAAATTCACAGTGTTTCGCTTTTTTTTCTTTGTTCTGCGCAGGACGACGGAGGCAAACTGACGATCGTCGACAGTGTGTCCAAGATGTTGAAGCTGGACATGCGCGTGTCGGTGAGTCGTCCGTTAGAAAGGACTTCGCTTTGCTTTTAAACTGGAGAAGACGAGGACACTCGCGTCGTTCGTTGTGCCCGTCTACCGTAACGCATCTGGCGGTTGCGTATCGTTGGATGCGGTGGCAGAGGTCCAAGCATTCGGCAAGGTTTCTGACATCGCGTAGATCATCCGATCGAAAGCACGAGAAGTTGGAGACGTTTGTCTGTCCCCTTATTTTTGTGTCTTCTTACACTTTTTCTTTCAATTGGTCTTCCCAGTCTCAGGATTTTAACATGATCACAAATCACACCGGCCTTGACGCGTTTACGGGAGGTTCTGTACCTTGCATGGCTAGCCTCTACGTAACGCTGCATGCCGAGGTGCACGTTGAAGGACCTTAGGTTACCAACCAGGTTGTGCTGGTTTTCTACTTGGGCGACACCAGACTGTCTTCTTTGGTCTGACTTTCTTCCATTTGACTTGGCCTTTGGGGGCAGAGCATAGTGTGTGTGCTGATAACATTTTGATCGTTAAACAGCTTTCTTTTTTTCCTTCTTTTTTTACAGAAAAGTTTTCAGGAAGCATCTGACGTATTCGACAAGATCGTCAGGTAAGTTTGTTTGACACTTTTCTATCTTTGCTGAAATTCAACCATACATGTTGCTTTATTTATTTTTTTCTGCAACATTTTTGAAGGACGTTGCACTACGTTTTACCTACGAGAGTTTCTGCAAACATACTGTTGCTAATGCACAGTCCTCAATTGATATCCACGATGTCGTATGACTTTTAATCTAGTGTTTTTTTCTTCACGCATTCAATTGCCAGGTGTTCCGTTCTATTTTTTTTGTTTCGCTACGATTTCGCTACGCACTGATTTTCTTTGTCTTACTGCTTTTGTATTTCATGTATGGAGTGACAATATTAAAGGAGCACTCAGGTGGATTCTTGGGATCGTCTATTAATGGTGAAAACTCAATTTACTGGCTCTAAGCATCCCAAAATCTCGAAACTACACTCATAGGCGGCCGATTTCTCTATTCAAACTTTTTCAAAGGTCGTTACACGCCCTTCTTTCTCGGCGCGATTGACTATTATCATGGGTCAAATTTTATGGAGGTGTTGGGGACCCGAAAATGCCCCCCCCCCTTTCCCCCTAAAAGAAAATAGTGCCCGTGTGTATTTTTAATGCTGCGAGTTTGGTAGGACGTCTTGCCATCTAGAACTGGTCATTTTTTATGGACTAAAGCCCAACGAACAATAAGCCATCAAAAACAAGCGTCTACAGAAAGCGCTCGAGTGTCCCTGGAATAAATACATTAAGAGAACAGTAAATTAGTTACCAATTTTAGAGTGATTTGCAACGCAATTCAATTGGTTACCTCCAAATGATATGTGATGTTTAGACGCCGTAGTATACTTACTATCTGCTACGTTCGGTCACTATCACAATCTCTGCCATAAATCAATGTGTTGTATAAAAAAAAGGAAAAAAAAACGGACACGAGGAAGGCAGGTGAACAAGAGACTACGTTCGACGTGTCTTATCTTTTTACTTTATTAGCTTTTTTTGTAAAATTTTGAATAAATGTTTTAATATATTTTAGAGTATGAAAGCGAACCTTTGATCAGTAATAGCAGCACACCTCGACTTCGTGGCACATCGTAAAAACTAAAAAGTAATTGCTATGCGACTTATTTTTTGTGAGTAGCTGCAACTCTGTCCTGTTGAAGGTTTAGAAAAGCAGTACAAGCTCCTGCCGCGAAGCCCTCCATTCAGCAGAGCGAAGGCTGGAGAGATGGTGAAAGGAAGCGAGAAGGCTCTCCAGTGTTTGCTCTGCGATGTGGAAGGAGTGAATAGCTCTGCGTATGCTGCTTCTCTTAGCCTGCAACAAGGCATACAGACATCTAAACGTGTTGCTGGCTTCGCGAGTGAATTTGAAAGATGTATGGAATGGACTGGTTCCCTCTTGCAGCCTGTCGACTTGGCGGAATCCCAAGATCACGCTGTGCCTGCTCGCCTTCCTTCTCGCCATGTTCTTCGTCAGCGAAGTCGTGGGCTCTGCTGGTGCTGTGCGCATTTTAGGTGAGTCCAGGCATGCCGTGCACCGGGAAGAAAAAGTCGGTTTCCCGAAAACACTTCGTTCCTCGGCTCATGGAAGCGTCCACTAAGTTTCGACCCGAGGCTCACGCTTCTTCTTCTGGATACGCGACGTTTAAGGCCTTAGAAGTTCCTTCGTTTCTAACAAAACCATTTTAAGAGGATAAATGTCTTTAGGTAAGGATCTGCATTTCGTTAGATATCCGACAAGCTCTCAAAAATTACTGCCGTTTAACACAGACATCTCCTCATTTTTTTTTTGCCAGGTGATTTAGTATGGTGTTAGAAGACTACCCAATGAATATTTTGCTACGAAGTCACGTATATTTGTAATAAATTGAAAAAATGCGACTGCTCGAAAGCGAAACCTAAACACGTGCACAGAGGCTCAAAGGAGAAGGTGGCCGAAAGTCACGTGGCTATCGCTGCCTGGCAGTTTTTTCATATGAAACAGACGACGTGCTCGGCACCCGAAACTGAACAGGTAGCGCGTGTGGCGACCAACAAAGCAGGTGCCAGACAGAAGTCGGAAATCGATGAGGGCACGTGCACCTCGCACATGGCGACGTTCTTTTCGCCATCGACTGACGTGACGGGGCAGGTTTTAAGCAAAGCATGGCTACTTGTAACTATACTCCGTTTCATCTTACGTTTAAGCGCAGCGGATGTTACGAGCCATCGGAGCCAATCGGAGGCCATGGGAGTGTCACGTGACCTTAGAGACGGGGCACAGCGACGCGCGGAAAGCGTATCACGGGCCACGTCCACGGAACGGGATTGGCTAAGATAGCTCGTAGCATCCGCTGCGTCCGGACGTTAGGTGAAACAGCAAAATATCCGGAAGACACCATATGGTTCTTCCCGCTAAATGGGCTACGTCGGGCCTGTTGGTTGCCGTTACCTGTATAAAAGCTGGTGCCAAGCTGCTCGCAGCTCTCCCACGACCTCCTCTCCAGCGTTCGCTCTGCTAAAGTGGGAAGAGGGAGGGCTTTGCGGGATTAGCCTCCGCTGATCTATTTACCAGAGTGGGTAAGTGGCGCCATCATTCCGGTGACGGCGGTAGAAGGCGAGCGCGTCTAGTGGACGCGAGGAAGCGTTGCGGTGGTTACGAGCAGAGTGTCGAACCGGAACTGAACCGAAAACCGAAGCGTTATTTTTAGCTCAACTGCCGCAGCCGAACCGAACCGATAAACAATTTCAGTTTGGCCCTCCGGTGAGGACTCGGATGAATCACCCTGACCGATTTTCTTCCGAGTCCGTTTCTCAAAACACGCGGTTGCCGACCGGTGTTTCTTCACGAGCCTTTGTCGGCACTAAGTGCGCTCCGTTGAATCTCCTGCTTCAGGATGATTTCGCGGCCTCCCATAACTCACGCTCGTTAAAAACAAAAACGGGGTGGGTATGGGAGGGAACTGATCAGCTTGCTGTTTGCCTTGCCAGCGCTGTTTTGATAGAGGCAGCCACGCCAACCAAAACACACCTTTAACTAGACCGAAATGAACGGCTACCAAAATAAGGCTGTGCGTACTTTCTTTTTTTTTTTTCACGGGTCTGCGTGCACGTTGCCAAGAGGTAATAAAATATATAACCGCGCGTCTAATTTCAAGATTGCAAAAAAACAAAAAACAATGCTTGATGAGTGTTTCAGGTTCTAAGCGTGTACCGTAAGTAGGTGGACTACGTCCGACTGTGTTTGCGAGGGGTGGACTTCGAGATTCGACTACGCAGACCTGAAGAAGAAAAACGGATTTTGCATGTTTGTATTTGCATGTTTCTACTTCCGCAACTGATGAGATAGAATACAACCATATTAAATATAACGCGCAAGAAGCAAAAACAACTGGTTTGACATTGTTGGTGCCGGTTGACCAGACAAGTGTGGCTGTCACTTCCCGACGGATACTTCTGCAATAGGGAGTTTTCGTACATCGTTTCCGCCGTCCCGCAAAGCGAGATCCCTCCCGGCTTCAGTCAAAACCACGCTTTCGCAGTAGTGGCCTCTTCGTTGCGGATAGCTTAGCCTTAGCACTTAGCGGTGCAAGGCTACCGGTACGGGGCACGCTTCAGAACATGCATGTGGCAGCGCGAGCTTCCGCTACAAATAGCGTGACCTGAAAACGCGATCTACTAAAACTCTCTAATGACTCTGGCGTCCCGGGCGCCACATGAGGTCAAGTACCCGAGGGTGAAATCCCGAGTCAGGACTGAACAAAGGGCACCACGGGCCAATAGCTGTCTGCCCGAGCGCTAATGCAAACCGGGGACCACAGTTTTTCTCGGACCATGAAAATTGCGATGCTCGAGAAAGGCGCTCAAATAAATCCGAGGCTCATACTTGGCCCTACGGATCTGTATTCGCGCGCGTGAGGTCCCGCTGAGCTGATAGTCGATACTAATGGCTGTATACAGCTCGATAAGCATGCACTTCGGAACTTTATGACTACTAAGGCAGCCGAGCAAACCCGGTGAGCGCATGAATTGTTTTTTACAGCGATAGTTATGGGCTCTTCTCACCGCTGGAAATGACGTCCGTTGTTGGCGTAGTTGACGTTGTAGTTGGCGAATATAGGGCGTCCGTCGTCGATGTTGCCGAATCCTTGAAGTAGATCGCCCGCCGCCCAGCATAATTCCTGCACAATGATTCATGACTCGGCATATAATTACTGCAACAAGAGTGGTTCAACAACGGGCTCAGCGGGAATCTAACCCCGGACCACCGATCCGCCGCCGCCGCCGCCGCGGCGGCGGCGGCATAAAAGGAGGACGGTAGATTCACGACTCAAGAAAAAAAAGTATTCAAGGAAATTCACCAACGCGCCCACCCCGAAATCTTGTGCTGTCCGAAAGCGTATTACACCTGAAAATTGTACGCGGCAATTAAGCTAGGTTGCACTCAAGTGATATATTTTTTGTTTAATTGTAATGGTAAATATTTAATAAAACTATCTAAGTTGAAAACATAAAAATCGACTGCATCAGAGCCCATTGCATCAAAAGGAAATAGGAAACGTAAATATTTTTCGGCTTATTGTTTCCTGTCGATACTTACTCTTATACTAACATGCTCCTACACAAAAATAGAACTTAATGTTTTTTGTTTTTTACCGTTGTTGAGTTGCAGGTTTCTTGCCTTGTGTAGCCGTCTTCACTAAAAAAAAAATTTTTACACTCGCATGATACAGTATGATTTGCAAATAATTACAATAGTTTATTTTTCAACTTTTGGCGAGCAATTTTCGCTTGCAATACTTCGCCATAAATTGGAGAGGAACAACGGCGCATGCGCGTCGGTCTCCTGCAAGAACGACGGCTTGCTTCCCGCAGTGCTTGGATAGAAAATGTCATACCATCGAGATTCACACGTTTATCAGCGACCTCCGCGCTTCCCTGTGGCCCGTTATGAAGCGTCCATTGCGTAGTGAATGTTACGACAATGTGAAATGCGGGACATTTTGAAGATTTGGGAATTTCTTGCGGGACGCGGGACACGAGCCCTCAATGCGGTACAGTCCTGCGAGTCGCGGAAAGGGGCGGTCACCCTATCTATGCCACCAGAACCCGAAAACGGGCAAAAATGGGCTGAAACTTTGGCCCCTGGTTGGGACCTCTAGCTCTACCTTTGGGCGGAGAATGAGCGTTCGGCGATGCCTAGTTTATTTTGCGATAAAAACACAACAAAACCTATATATTCTTTTTTTTTTGTGACACTTTGTATTTGAGGGACAAATTATTCTTTTTTGGTGCAGCGTCGTAAAGAACGTCGCGAGCGTCTGGCACACGAAAACGCGCTTTGTGGAAATCGTTTTTGAAAACAAAGAAGTTTCCGGGGCCACGCTTTTTGATCTGTGCCGAAGTTGCGTTACAGAGGAACCTTTACAACGCAGTATGTTTTTAAAACAACCCCCCCCCCCTCCTTTTTTCTTTCCCCTTTTTATTTTTTGTTGCTTTTTTCAGAGAATATTTTTTATTCCTGAGGGACTCTCTCCTGCATTTGGGGGTGTTAATTCGACCGTTATTCTTGTTTTACTTTGTTAGCAGTAGTCCTCCATTGCTTTTATTTTGCACCCAAAAACTATGAAGATTTAAACAAAAGTGAAGGTGATCAAGCGAGGAAATTAGAACGACCTCCATGGACTTAGAGCGGCTCCAGTTGCGTTTGAAGCATATACTTCGTTTCGCTTTGCAGACGCAGCCATGCTAAGCGCGACTCGGGGCTTTAGAGTCCGCCAAGCACGTGGCCGTGCAGTGAAGCACGTTCAGGGCCACAGGCTCGCGCTTGTAGCATCGGCTGCGTCGGACCTGCTGAGGCCACTAAGGATCTTTCATTTTCAGGTTTCCGCTCCCGTGCAGACTTGCCATTTTATGTAACGTCAGATTAATAAGTTACATTTAGTCCTTTCAATGCCTCTATTCTTGGGGACAATTGTCTGAGGCAGTGCAGAAACAGCGAAAACATATTTGGGTGCCTGAATGACGTGTATACACATAAAATGGGTCGTTCAACAATTTTGTATTTTCAGTAAATACCACTAAGAAACAATCCCTGGCGTTGACAACTTGCAAAAACACCCATTAGTTTTCCTCTCCGCGCAATGGAAGACACAGAAAAAATAAAGGAAAGAAACAGCTTTCCCCTCCTTAAGTGGCAATTAGAACAAGCGGCCACGTGGTCAGGCACTAATGATTTCATCATAGTCATGTACTGGGGTTGGCAAAGCATAGAGCGTGGGCTGAGCTTTAGACATTCTTAGAGTTCGGATATTCTCATCTTTGATTGAACATGAACCATTAGCCGGATGTTTGGCGATGCTGATTGTCAAGAACCCGAGCGCTCGACTCGGGGCTCATGACAATCGAGTACGTCACGATGTCACCTGACTCGCGGTGAGAAGTCGTGATGGCATGTGACGTCACAGCTGTAAACAACGCGAATACATCTAGTGACGTTCTCAGTTTAAATCGACTTGACGCAGCGAGTCACGTCATGTGACGCCACGGGGTCACGTGACGTGACGCTACCTAACAGCATGTCTCGACACCATGACGTCACGTGACCACGTGAGACATGATTAATCATTGTGCCAATACAAAAGCGTATGAGAACCCACAATTTCTCCTACATTGCCATTCTGTATGCGACGATTTGATGAATACAGTAGAAATACAGCTGTCATTCTTTTATTCTCAAATATTCAGTTTTTGATACTAACAACAACTAAAGAATTACCGCGAACCGTTTTGAAGCGGTTACCGTTTTATTTTTTCCGGTTTCGTTCCAAGATGGCGGCGAAGATTTCGGTTTGGTTGAGTTCCGGTCCGGCTAAAAAATAACGGTTTGGTTCCGGTTTTCGGTTCGGTTCTGGTTCGACACTCTACCGACCCACGAAAGGAAAGATTGGCTCTTCAAATGTATGCGAGCGTAGGCGGCGAGCGAGGGAAGCGTGTTCGAGGCTGCATCCGAAACCGCCGACGCCCGGGAGAACAGACTGGCTCCCCGAAGACGGCAGTACGCGGACCGTTGCGGGGTTGAAATTCCCATCCTTCCCTGAATCGGAACCCACTGCTCGAAATGGTAACGCGTTTCGTCGAGAATCAGCTCAGCGACAAGCGATTTCGCCATCATTTTTTATTTTTATGAAATGGTAACGTTTATAGCTATAGCGAGTGACAGGTCAAGAACAAAATGGAAGCTCCTCCACCTTTCCACTTTAGCAGAGCTAACGCTGGAGGAGAGGTGACCTCCCTCTCCAGCGTTCGCTCTGCCTAAAGTGGAAAGGAGTGGGAGAAGCTTCCACTTGACCTGATCGTCAGCCTATAATCGCTCAATGGAGGGCTCGTCTCTGTGAAGAGTGGGGCGTCAAAATTTAAAGGCGTCGGAGATGTAAAAAAAAAATGCCGGAGACAAATTTTAATGCACTGCTTAACGACCAAGCAGGAAAGAGAAAGCACCGTGAAATAGACACTAGACCATATTCATATAGAATTTAACGAAGGTTCACTCGCCTGCACGACCCCGATCCTCCTGGATATTGACAGACTATGCTACAGTACCGGCAATGATAACAGAAGACAATACGGTTTCAGAGAATTATACATGTCTGACGTCAACGAACATGATTTGTATAAAAAAAGTTCAGACTGCAGGTTTGTTGCTCTTAAGCGGACTGACCTATGAAAGTATCCAGAAATGAAGAACTCCTTTACTTTTTTTTTTTGTTTGACAGGTATGGAGATGAGAGCGTCTTCTGCTAACCATAGCCATTTCCATCGCGGGTTGTGACAGATTGTTCCGCAAGTTGAAGTTAATACTTTAATGTTCTGCGAACTTCACCGGGATGGGATAGGCTTTGATTTTGCTCTGTTAAGTGCAAAAGAGAAGAAACTGAGCGAACTGATTGATCATGTTATAGAGCAATTCGCTTAATGCATTAATTCCTCTTTAATATTTGATTAACGAATAATAAAAGGTTGCAAATAAAACGTGAGAAACCTCACTACTGCACCTTTCCGCTGGTACTATGTCAATTCAATTCATCTTCATTGACTCCAGTTTGAAGAAAGACAAAGAGAAAAAAAAGCTACATTGCGTAGCTTGACAGAATCCCTGCCTCCCATACAGACATAAACAAATTAATCGGCACTAGCAAAAAACAAAAAACAAAAAACGTTCAGGTTTTTTATTTTTTTGTGCAGAAGGAAGATTACTACTTCGTTTCAACGGGTCCGGACGCGCAGCCGATGCTACGAGCGCGAGCGTTGGCCCTGAACAGTGCTTGCATTGCACGAGCGCGCGTGCTTGGCAGGGACGCTGAAAGCCCGGAGCTCGCGCTTGTATCATCGCCTGCGTCTGGACCCGAGCTGGAAACGAAGTATAGTGGAGCTGTACTCGATACACTGCCGCAACGCGCACGCGCCCGATTCTTCCTCGTCAGTCTGTTTTCGCGCTGTTTCCTACGATGAATTCCCACCAACGCGCCCAACTATCAAAACAACCCTACCATGATATGCTAGCTGTGGCTGGCTGCGGAGCCGTATATATGCGGCTCTGGCTAGCTGGAAAGGTTGGCGCCATCTACGAGCGACGGCGGAAACCATACTGGTTAGTGTGCTCGCCGCCGTCGCCTATAGATGGCGGTAGCTGTCCAGTAGGTTTGTGTCGACATACACGGTTACGATCTTGGGGAACCTAACCCTTAACAACTCCGCTGCAAAAAAAAAAAAAAAAAAAACAGAAAAAACGGACAGAGCATGATACAGTTTTATATCATGAACAGAACAGAACTTCTAAAATATTGTTTGTTGTTAGACTACAGTTGTCTAAACTGGTTATTTGACATATTTTTACGTGAATATGGCTTTTAATTAGTTCATTAATGGTAGATGGTACCGTCTACTGGAGCATTTGAAATATGTAGTTGGTCCTGGGATGCGCACTCTCCAGTGCCGCATCCGAGGACCGATTATAACATTATCTAAGCGTCTTCGCGTTTTATCAAATTGTTAACATGCCCACTTTGTTTTTCTTTGTGGTTCAAAGTTATTTAGAGCCACTAAGGTTTCGAATGTCTACTTGTTTCTTTTGCCACAAAATATGGGCGCCAATCGAGGATTAGGTGGTGGTTTGACAGGAGCTTGTCTTGTTCGGTATCTTCCTTCCGTCGTGTGTTATCTGTGTTCAGTTCAACACAATAGGGCACGCGAAGCTGAGGTCACAACAAGTCCGCATTCGCTGGCCTCCGCAGGACTCATATACAGTCGAGCATCATCATCACCAACATCAGTCATCAAGAGGGCGAAAAAGACCGGAAGCCCCTACTTGCATCGGACTCATCGGGCGTCTAATCCGAAACACCCATTCGCCCCTAGCAGATGAGCCCGTCGCTCAAAATTCAGACAAAAGTTGCTTATCCCCGCTCCTGTCTCACCCCGAAGCTTAGCAGCGCTGATGGGAGCTACGTGCTCCGTGCGCCGGACCACACTCATGCCACGTCATGACGCTCCTTCGCGCATAGGCACGCGCAGAGAATGAGGTCAGGTGATGACAGGAGGCGACTGATTGTCCGGCAAGCGCGTACCTTCCACCGCAATGTCACCTTATGGGGTGAAGGGATCAAGTGCGGTCCGGTTTGGTGTGACGCCAGTTTGGACCCGGAGACGCTCCTACATGTGCGTATATATCGAAGCGCAGAAAGCCTCAACAGCAGCTACGAATTATTTACTATTTGATGCAATATTTTGAGTACTAACCTTCAATTTCTATCACTGACACGTTCGCTGCCGCTGTTCCCCCGTCCCGCACTGGCGGATGCCGCGACTCGAACCATGAAACGTGCACACACAGTCAAAACGCAGATCGCAACACACGAGTCTACCCTGCAGCACTCATCAGCTCTTCGCTTAATCAACGGAAACAACCCACCAGCGGCACTCAAGGGCACTTTTGCTGGCTCTGGTATCGCGCAGGAGATAGCGATTCAGGAAAACCGATAGAACTACCTTTTCAGCAATTTCTAGCCTCACCCGGAGGCGGAAATAAGCCTTCAACTAAGTGCCAGTGGATGATAAATCAGGTCAGTCACACCGCAAATTATTTTTATTAAGATAGCGTAGTTACAAATTTTTGCAATCTGAAACAGCAGTTATCACGAAAGACTGCCACGCACCTTGCGAGCGTACCCCATGTTCATTGGCGGTACAGCGTTCGGTGCGCGCTCCATTCACAAAATGTTCCGAGCACAGTCGAGAGGATGGCATTGAGGAAACGTGTTTTCGGTTTACAGACGCAATGCACTGCCGCCGAGACCAGGGTCATGTGGAAAGCGATGGAGCTTAAAGACATTGCAGCCGCTCTCCTTGCCGGATTCCTTGCAAGCTACATAGGTCACTCGGACAGTATTCGACGCTTTCTGTCGTTATTCGTGCACCCTATGACCGCGCAATGGTGTCCCGATGACCGGGGGACTGTTGCCATCGAAGCCCGTGGCTCTAATTAAGTTTGCGAGTTTAAAACAGAAAGGAAGCGCGAACGGAGTTGGGGCACAGCAGTCACCCCACCGGCCAAGCCTCTCATCCGGGACTTCACTCTTTCTACACAACCAGAAAGGGGAAAGCGCCGGCGGCTGCCGAGGGCAGTTATAAGGCGTGGTCACACGTTCTAATAATCATGCAAAAGACAGTGCTGCAGACAATGTCTGGGACAGGTCTTTTCTTTGTATGGCGGCCCTGTCACATTGGTCATGCGAGAACTGTTTTCCGACATGTTCGGGGCATGTATGAAGCGGCATCGTGGCGTTGATATCTCCGCAAGTCGCCGACTTTTCTGTGGTCTGCCTCCACGTGTGGTACGCAGGCACGCTGCTGCTGGTCAAGGCCTTCCTGGTGGACCACGCGTTCAGCCGATTCCCGCGCCTGGCCGCCAAGTACGACCTGCTGAGCGACGCCTGGGCCGCGCTGCCCGTCCGCCCCGGCACGTCCGCCAAGGGCCGGGGCAAGGAGCGCCTCGAGCAGACCGCCAGCTGAGCCGTCGCCGGGAGGACCACGTCAGGCTGCCTCCTTGGCGCCTCCACCAAGGCGGACGCCCCAGCAGGAAGCAGCACCCGAGAGTTTTCGTCCCACTTCAAGTTCATCAGCGCGCCACAGACCGAAGATCGTCGGGTCCTCCGGGACCGCCGAGGCCATACACCGTCGAGATTAACGTCGCGTGACATGAAGCATCATCTATAGCCGCCTAGAAGACAAGGCCCCCGCATGACGTCATATTGCATCTCGACCCGCCCCAAGCGGCAAACACGCTGAAGCTTGACGAGAGCCGTCCGTCTTGGCGTCGCCGCGTGCTAACGTCGAGCTGGTTGTGAGATGCTGCAAGACGCGCTGTCGACGGTGCTGACGCAAGCTAGCTGCTGCATGGTGGACCACTAGTGATGACGTTGTGTGGGGGGGGAAGGCCTTGTCTTCGAGGGGTATCACCTACAGTCACTGACGAGGTGATAACGGCAGGGAGGGACTTGAGTAGCCCCGCCTCCAGCGCGAGCTTCCTGCCTTCGGTGGAGACGTCTCCAACACCTGGAGCGCGCGCTGGCGCGTCCGAAGCCTGACGCAAGGCATGAAGCGCGAGCTGGAGGCCGGGCTCTCCAAAGACACGCCGTTTTCATTCTGTCCGTGATATAGAGGCTCCAAGGCGGCAGTCGTGACGTTTAGTCGAAGGGCAGCCTCTTCAGTGCCGATGAAGCTAAAGGCTCGCACATACGGGGCAGTACTATACCTCAGCGCTGGAGGTATACCGCTGACCTTAGCACGGATGCATCGCTGACTTTGCGCTATTTGCGTGCACACCGTTGAGACGGCGATACGTCACCGCTGATTACGTTCCAAGCAGCGCTGCACCGACGCTCTTTCTGTGCGGGTAGCAACTGAGGGAGAGGAGGACACAAGAGGGGACGCCAGAACGCCGAGCTCTGGTTGGAATGATTAGCGGCTGGACGTAAAGCTAGCTGCCCGTGTCTCCACTGCACTCGTCGAACGCGAACGCAAGCTCCGGAAGGCGACATTCTGCGCCCTAAAGTGAAGATAAGGGCAGCTAGCTACGCCCACCCTAATCCTTCCAACCAAAGTTCGGCGTTCTGACGTCCCCTCTCGTCTCCTCCTCTCCCTCAGTTTTTGCCCGCATAGCGTTTATTCAGCGCGGAGGGTATTGCTGCGCTGTGTGTGTACAGGCCTTCGGTGTTTTAATGAAAAGTCGGCGGCCTCCGGAAGTTGTTTGTTTGATCGTGTACGCTAAGTCATTTGCTTCACCCGAGACAGATCGATCCGCTCAAAAACGGTTCCCTCCCAGTCTCGCTGTATTCATTAAAGCTGTCGGCCGTCACTCCAGAGCACCACGTCCGACCACGCTGCTCGAACGTGCGGGCGCGTCAAAGGCGTGGTCGGTAAAGGAGGGTCGAAGGGCCGCTGACGTAGAATCCTTCAGCTAATGTTCGTGCCATATATATATATATATATATATATATATATATATATATATATATATATATATATATATATATATATATATATATATATATATTTGTGGGTGGCAAGTTGGATGTGCTACCATCTCACGCAACGAGTCTTCCAGAGTCGCCTTAAAAACCACGATTGTGTCTGTTAGTATTTTTGTCGCGCTGCATACTGCATGGTGTACATTTGAGAGTGTAATATGTAAACAAGTGTTGACACGTATTGGAATATTTTTAAAATGCAATTTTCTCAAAAATATTAAACATTTTGTTTTCTGCCAACTATGTCTCGAGTCTCCTTTACATTACAACACCCCTGAGCTAATGAAATGAAGTCACAGGAGCGTGCGGCTGGATGAAAGAATGCGTACACCCTTCGAATCGCGCGGCGGCTTGCGCGACTCACCCTGATCTTTTTTAGTTTTGACAGCTAGTAATGGTTTATTTACCTTCCTTCGACAACACGCGTTGAAACGCGCGTCACAAAGTCACTTTCCTAGTTGCGTGTGAGAATGGGCAGTCTGTCTGAACCAATGTTATTAGATTACCTCACTTGTGGAACTCCCGCGGAAGGCGGTACCCCCCCTCACTCACTTCATTCCGCCTCTCGTCGTTTGAAGCGCCATCTAGATTTTCGTTTCAGAACTGTGTTCTCCAGGGTACGGTGGAACGCCACCTAGACGCTGTGTTTCGCAACACACGTATTGCAGAGAACACACGGCAGTTACCACAGAGGTCGTCCGGCGCGCCGAATGACGGGAGAAGGAGGCTCATAGACGCTGCAGACAGATTGGACACGACTGCCGCTTCAGCTTTCTGCCGCCGCTCGTGTTCTTGATGAATTGAGTCTCAGCCGACGCAGTACTAGTGACTTGGCCTTCTTCGGGTGACGACAAAAACTCGACGGATGTTTTTATATTTTACTTATCGATACTTTTTACCCTGTTCAGGGTGGTTACAGGAGTGGAAGGAAGAAAACAACACTTCACCTTTCTATTCACAAGAATTACTACAACCACGCGAGTACAAGTCGTAACATTGGACTTGGCAAATTTTCTGAGAATGATAGAGAAAAAAATGGTCGCAAGACGCTCAAAGCTAAGGTATGTTCGATGCAAGTTCGCCACCAGCCTTTCTTCGAAAGCGGCAACATTTTCTACGTTCACAATATCACCCGGTAGCTCGTTCCGTTCTTTCACATTTGAAACAAAAATAATATTTATAAGTGTCATTGTTTACACGTTTGACTTCTATCGTGTACTCCCCACATAGGCCGAGTTAGCGTGGTAGCAGGTACGGGGAGCTGAGTAACTGCTTTTGAAACGGACGTCTCTTTCCCTGCGGAGGGAACCTGGCTTCGGAAATAAACACAGTTCGCGGAAAGCTCGTGTTGCGCTCTTATTTGCTGCTCCTCTCGTCCAGTACAAGAGACGCAGTTTACTGGTTTTTAATTTGCACCGAACCTGTGCGCACTGGACGTAGTAACTTAATGAAATTTTTCTTTTCTCGAATTTCGCTTTATTCTATAAGTTATAGGCAAATTAAAATTACAAAAACAAGCAAAAAATTACCTTCATGACGTCCTTGGTTGCTTGAGTGGCCGTGAACTAGAGGTGGGGTAGTGAGCTCAGCGAGCGCTCACGGCTTCCGCACTTCGTGTCTACGGCGCGAGAGGGCGCCACTAAACCCTGTTCTGGATAGGCTGTATGCAGCGGGCAGCCAGACCGGCTCTCATTGCATTTGCTGCGTGATCAAACACTAATTAGGCATGACACTTAATTGGCCACAAACAAAAGCAAACACAGGGTAAGGATCAGTTCAGAATGGGAGCCACTTCGGACTGCCATACCGCGAAATGGCCAAACCGCAAGACAAAGCTGCTCGCCGAAGGCCTTCTGAACGCTCGGAGCCGGTCGGATCCTCCAGTCCAAACGACCGCAGCGCCGCCGTGTACCATACCTCGGCAAACCTCACTCATGAGGGCCCTTACTCACCCTCACTCACCCTCATCTTCACAGGTGAGTTGAGGGTGAGTGAGTTTCTGAATCAGGAAAATTCATGAGTGTGAGGGTGAGTCAGGGCCGTGAGGGCTGTGAGGGCGGTGAGTGCGTGAGGGGTGTGAGGGCCATGAGTGCGTGATGGGTGTGAGGGCGGTGAGTGGCGTGAGGACCATGAGCGCGTGAGGGGTGTGAGGGGCGTGTAGGCCGTGAGGGCGGTGGAGTGGTGAGTGGCGCGAGGGCCATGAGTGCGTGAGGGGCGTGAGGGCAATGAGTGCGTGAGGCCCCTTTTAGACGGAGCAACGTTCTCAGCAATTTTGGTTTTGCTGGTGGGTTGTTCCCTACTAGTCCAACACGAATTGCTGAGATCGGGTCCGGCTCGAAACAAGCGAGCAACTCGGAGCAATTCGAAGACGTTTAAAGCCGCTGCATTTAATCCGGGACGCGACATTTTCACGTGATACCTCGTGCCGGTGATGATGACAACAAAAGACTTGGTTCTGGTTTGACATTGATCGTTTTTGGAAATAAACTGGTTCAGAAAGATGCATTAGTATTCTCAATGAGATTTAAATGCATAAAATCATGTTCATAGCGCGTAATTGTGTGTCTAAACAGTGCAAGAAAAATAAATTTCAGAATGATTATGGCAAATTGCAGCAATCGGTTGCTGCGTGTGAACGCGGGCGGCCCGTGTTGCTGGTGTTGCGACATTAAGTTTCTTGGTGAAATTGCCCCATCTGAAGCGGGCCTGAGTGGCGTGAGGGCCATGAGTGCGTGAGGGGCGTAAGGGAGTATGAGTGCGTGAGGGCCGCGAGGGCGGTGAGTAGGTGAGGGGCGTGAGGGCTATGAGTGCGTGAGGGGCCGCGAGGGCGGTGAGTGCGTGAGGGGCGTGAGGGCCATGAGTGAGTGAGGGGTGTGAGGGCCGCGAGCGCGTGAGGGGGCGTGAGGGGTATGTGTGCGTGAAGGGGCCTGAGGCGCGGTGATGGCCATGAGTGCGTGAGGGCCGTGAGGGCGTGAGGGGTATGAGTGCGTGAGGGCCGTGAGGGCGGTGAGGGCCATGAGTGAGTGAGGGCCGAGGGCTTCAAAGTGAAGGGCGGAAGGTGAGCGCTCCGGGCGCCACTTGGGAGGGGCACCGAGCCCAGTCCACCCATAATAATAATATAATGATGATGATGATGATGTCATTATCACTATCATCATGAGGGCGCGGAATTTCATTTGCCATGGACGCCGTCATATCTATCTACGCCACTGATAGGGATCGCCACTTTTGACAACCCAGGTAGCACAAAACATTATAATAACATTAATTTTTTGTTGTGTAAGTTGAAATAACGTTTTGTGTTAGGTGTAAATGTTACAGCAACGTTCAAATAGAACACACAACGTTTTAGGTATGTTCTCAATGTTAGTGTAACGTTCAAATTAAACATACAACGATATTGTTGTGTACAAAACGTTTTAACAACATTCAATACATAACTGTAAAGCAATGTTATGAGCACTAACATTAAAGTAACATTTAGTAACATTATGCTCCTAACATTATTTTGAAGTTTACAATGAAACATAGTAACAGTGAATGCAGAACCATGAAATAGTGTTGCAGGAAGTAACATCAAAATAACATTTTAACATATATTTCCAATGTTATTTTGAAGTTTACAAGGAAACATAACAGTCAATGCAAAATAGTAAATAAATGTTATAAATAGTAACACTGAAATAATGTATTGGTTTGATCACATATCTGTTTTTCAAACTTCGAATAATTGTTCCAAATACGAACATTTAAGAAATTATTTGACAATATTGTGTTTTTAACATTATTTTGAAGTTTACAATGAAACACCACGTACAGTAACAATTTATTGGTATAACGTTTTGAAAAGAGTATAACATTTTTGCAAACATTGTAAGAAAATGTAGTACACTATTTTAGTTTCAGATTTTATTGAAATGTAGCGTGAAGGTACAAAAATTGGCAAGAAAAATGAAAATATACGCTATGCTACTTTTTTGCATTTTATGTATTTTGCCCTATAAAGATGGAAGCGTTTCGATTAAGCTTTTCTGTAGCAGCTGCTAACTCCAAAAAACGGAAAATCTTGGAAACCTAAATGTAAAATGTGATCCATAGAAAGACGACCATAAATAGAATGTACTTGTTTAGCTTGTTTTTTGATTCACATGAATACATTCACTTCCCTTTACCAGGAAGGTCTGAGGGGAGAGGTGGTGATTATGTCGACTATGGAGCTTGTGGATAAGTAAAGCAATGGATGTGTATCACGACAGCCCTTTCGTCCCTTCTTCATAAACGGTCAGTCTCTCGGCTTGCCAGCTTGACCCTTCTAAGGCGTTCACTATATTTCCTTGGCCCTCTTAAAGTGACCTGCATCACGCTACGATTTACTACAGAGACGCCCGAAGGTGGTGGATTAATTATCTGAAAGTATAGAAACATGAAATAAAACAAAAAGTTTTCTTTTTCTTCTTATAAAGAAATTTCCGTCATGTTTTTTTTTTTTTCAAAATGATCAAAAATGATTCTGGGCATATCTGGTGTTTATTACGACTAAATAATGTGTGGAATGGGAAGAAAATAAAATTGGCAAACATAATATTCGTTTCATTCGGCCAGAATAAACGTCTCAGTGTCCCAAAATAATAAAGTTTTTTTCTTTTTCCTTATTCGAATTAAATATATGTATGATATATTTACTGCACTTTGTATGTAGGGAATGTAAATAGGGGTGCTGGTGCCGTGGGAAGGCTGGCATCCATGCAGCTATGTGTAGGAGTGTAGGAGTGAACGGGAAGGGACGTGTTTTGTAAGGTGATGCTGGCGATGCGAAGTAGCCGGTTGACGATCGCTTCGTGATGGGTGCAGAGGACGGCGAGACGGTTATTTTGACAGAGGTGAAGCGACTTGTCGGCACATGTATGAGCAGGGAGCTGTGCGGCTTGCAAGAACGCCGGCAAAATGTTAAGAGGCTGCGCAGCTGCGCCAGCAGGAAGGATTGGGAGATGCACTATAACTATGTGAAGTTCGGGGTTAGGGTCAGCCGGAAGACGAGATTTGCGGGGCTTTCCAGGGGTGATCCATTTCCCACCTAGGTCGTCTCCCTCTAGGGGGATTTTCATGTCCTGGCTCAGGGTGGACGCAGAGATATTGGTGAGCTGCGAAGCGGCGGTGTCGGCTGTAGCAATATTCGAGGCAGAAACGGGCGCGCCGCTCGCAGAACGAGACTCGAGCGAGCCGATCTCTCGGCGGATGTGCTGCGGCGGGCCGACGGAGCGAGGCGATGTTTACACCAGGATCACATACAGTTCTCTGGGGTTTGCGGAGCCCGGAGAAGACGTCCGCTCTCGTCGGAGGTTTGCAGCAGTCTCCGGACACTGAAGGTAAAGGCGTTCACATCGAAGAGTTCACCATTGAAGGGGGGCTACTGGGGTTTTAAGAGCCACTGATCGCAGCAATCGCATTCCAAAGACACCGCGTTGTCGTAGATTGTTTGTCACCGGCTACCTCATGTAGGGCTGAGGCCAGGGCTGGGGGGATCCATCGCCGGAAAAGTGGAGGAACCACGGTGGAGGAACCAAGCAACGACGTGAGGCTTGCCGAGTCGGTTCGTGGTGCCGACGACGTTCGAGCAACGCTTCCAAGAAGACTGGATATTCTTTCCGGCGAGCACACAATACTTAGCCAGCATGCTTGTGGCTGATGCGGATCGCAGGAGGTGGATATCAGGACAACCAATGTACAGCAAATAGGTCGAGCACGCTAAATGGCACAATGGTGGCCGCCGCCATGTTAAAATGAAACGAAGCCAAACCAGCCAAGCTTCAGTTTAGTACACAATGCGCTTCAACACACTTTATTACAAATAATTATATAAATGTTACAACATTTTTTTTTACTGAAAGTTTTAATTTAAGTCGACTAAAACAAGCACATTCACGTTGCGTCAAATAAACTTGGTCGGAACTCGGAACCAACGGGCATCGCCGCATCGCCATCGCCATCGTAAAAACGAAGCGAGTTTCAAAACTTTCGGGCGCTTTCACACTTTAGGAACAAACATCGAAGAACGTTTTGGAAAAAGGAAGTGTCCTAGGTGCCGGCGTGCTCATAGAACCAGCTGTGGATTTGAGTCTAATTGGTGAGTGCTCGCCCACTCGTTTTACTTTTTGAGTCCTTTCTGTTCGGAGCGTTTATGACGTGTTCTTGTGTGTGCAGTCGGCGTGAAAGCGAACGTGTGCGGTTCCTTGTCGCACACGTGCTTTCCGCATTGAATGACCCTCGATCTTTTGCCAAAGAAGTCCCGGAACCGACCTGTCACTGAGCGAGCAGTCAGATTGCTGGAACTCACCCAGAGGCAAAGGTCCCACCGGAGGCACGGGGGGTCAAGCGAGGCACTTGGTGAGTGTATCAGGGAGCTTTATCTCGTATTGTGTTGTATTGTATTTTATTGCACAGTGCCGCCCGGTGTGCAGGTATTCAGGGAAAGGCATGCGGCCATACACGTTTTGTGCCCCTGACACCGACCGGGCGGTGGACAAGGCTTGATTTCTGCAAATCGGGTGGCGGCTTGGTACCACCTGGCTAGGCGGTGTGTTTTGCGGAACCCATGACTGCTAAAGGTAGCCGTTAGCGTGCTGGCGTTTGTATTCGCTTCCACTGTGGGAGGTTGGATTCAAGCTCGAATTTCTTCCTCGGAAACTACTCGAAACATTGCGTGACGCGCGCCTTTAGAAGTAGAGTCTGTATTGATTATGTTGTTTGCGAAGAGTATAAAGGGTTCTTTTTCAATCAATCAATCAATACTTTATTTTCTTTCACAAGAAAGATGGCAGCTGGGACAAAAAGCTGCAACAAGTGCAGCTTGACGAGGCCCCAGCTCCAAGAAGGCAGCTAGCATTTGACAACAGTCAAACATGCACTAATGCACAACAGTACAGGCAAAATAAATATATATACAGAGGCGTACTTTTAGCTCAAAGTACAAAACAAAAAAATGACAAAATAAAACAAGACATTATTGTTACTTAGTACACCACTTATTGTTATTGTTACTTAGTACAGTTTTCGACTGGGGCACTGACTTTTTATACAAAATCCTGTATATGTTGCGCCACAGGCAGTACTTCATTGTGAAAGTTGGAAGAAAAAACAAAAACGCGCATTGAGTAGTGACAAAAGAAACACAAAAAGCGTTGAATACTGTCTGAGGACCTATGTAGCTTCCATGGAATCCGGCAAGGTGAGTGCAGCTGTTTCCACATGACCCCGATCTCCGGCGGCAATGGGTTGCGTCCGTAAACCAAAAAGACTTCCCCAACGCCATCCTCTCAACTGTGCTCGGAACATTTTGTGAAGAGTAAAGCTATACGCACTCCGTACTGCACTTCGGCCGGAAATGGCTATACGCACTGTGCGAAACTCATATAAAAAATGGTTTTAACGAGTTTTCTAAGCGGTGGCATAGCATTGTGGTAAGGTGTCTGCTTTATACGCAAGTGGATGCGGGTTTGATCCGCAAAGAGGGGGGGGCTACTTTTCTTTTTTTTTCTCTAACATTTTGTTTTGTCAAGGCATTTGGCAATATTTACGCCATTTCTTTTTTACGATAAACACTGAAAATAAACGAATGTTGTCGACGAAACTTTGCAGAACTAAATGGTATGGGACTCCCTCTCCGGAGGTGCGATCAGGGACAGCGGGGTTTGGGTTGCCGGCTGGACGCCGCGATGCGGCGTTTACAGGTTAAGTTTTGTAATTAGCAGCCGCACACTGTCGCCGCGAAGCAGCATGAACGCGGGGGGGGGGGGGGTTAACGAGCTCCCCAGTGATACACGCGCCGTTCGAAAAGGGTGACCCAAGCGGCATGAGCTCTCCGCGTAGTGCATATAGCTTTACTCTTTTGTGAATGGAGCGCGCACCAAACTTAACGCTGTACTGTCAATGAACATGGGATATGCTTGCAAGGTGCGCGCAAGTTTTCTTGTGATAATTGCTGTTTCAGCTCGGAAATTTTTGTTACCGAATTTATCTTAATATTGATATTTTGAAGTGTTGACAATGACTCAATTTTATCAGGTACAACACATAGTTGAAGGCTGATTTCCACCGCTGGGTGTGGCTAGAAATCGTATAAAAGCTAGTTCTACCGGTTTTCCTGAATCGCAATCTCCTGCGCAATACCAGAGAGCTGTGAACCTATGTTGACTGTCACAATGCGACTAGATTCTTCTTATTTTCAAAATTAGTACATAATGTAGATGGAAAAAAACTTCAATTTCTGTCTTCAATTTCTGTTGCTGAAAGTTAAAACATGCTCGTGCATCGATTTTGAATCGTTGAAGCACTGATTTACTCGCTCCGGCAATCGGCCCATCTCGACTTTGCTCTTTTCAGTTCTCGACAAAAGACACACTTGTCAGCACGGGATCCTCAAATGAAACGTTTATAAACACCGATGCATGAGCATGTTTCAACGTTTATAAACATTGATGCATGAGCATGTTTCAACTTTCAGCAACAGAAATTGAAGGTTTCTTTCCAGCTACGTTATGTACTAATTTTGCAAATGAGAAGAATCTAGTCGCGTTGTGACGGTCAGCATAGGTTCACGGCTCTCTGTTTTCGCGCAGGAGATTGCGATTCAGGCAAACCGATAGAACTATCTTTTTGACAATTTCCAGCCACACCCAGCGGCGGAAATCAGCCTTCAACCAAGTGCTGTAGATAATAAAATCGAGTCATTGTCACCACTTCAGAATATTGATATTAAAATAAATTCAGTTCCAAAAAGTTACAAGCTTATGTAGCAATTATTAGGAGAAAACTTGCACGCACCTTGCGAGCATACCCCATGTTCATCGACGGTACAGCGTCAAGTGCGGTGCGCACTCCATTCACAAAATGCTCCGAGCACAGTCGAGAGGATGGCATTGGGGAAAAGTCTTCGATTTAGGGATGCAAGCCACTGCCGCCGGAAACTGGGGTCATGTGGAAAGCGATGGAGCTCAAAGACATTGCAGCCGCACTCACCTTGCCGGATTCTGTACAAGCTACATGGGTCCTCAAACAGTATTCTACGCTTTCTGTCGTTATTCGTGCACCTTATAACTGAGCAACGGTGTCCCGATGACCGGGGGACTGTCGCCATCCAAGCCCGTGCTTCTAATTAAGTTTGGGAGTTTAAAACAGAGAAGAAAACGCGAACGAAGTTTGGGCAATGCCTACACCCAACACCGGCAAAGCCTCTCATCCGGGACTTTCACTCTTTCTAACGCTCCAGCAAGAAGGAAAGCGCCGGTAGCCCTTTCCCTTTTCTCCCTCGCCCTCTTTCAGTAAAACGGTCTATATATGGCTCTGCTCTGCTTTAGCCCTGTTGAGCGCGCTTCTTACCGAGCCCTGGTGCACTGCGGAAAAGCAACACCAGCGGAAGCAAGCTTTACGGGTGTTGCTTCTCCGCAGTGCACCAGTGCTCGGAAAAAAGTGCGCTCAACGGTGCCGCGAGAACAAAAAGTATGAATTACACGAAAACGCTCTTCGAGTGAAGCGGCTTATGAATACATTGAAAAAGCAGCGGGACAACCCAAGTTTTGAAAATTGTTTGACTTAACCAGAAGTATTAAATATCAGAGTTTGAATTATCGCGAGCCTACTGTATACACGAAGGGAGATCTGGCTCAGTTTAATGTGCTTAATATCACTGAATAGTTGTGCAATTCTAATTTGCTAGTTTTATTTCTTAAGCACTCGTTGTATGGGGTATTCATATCAATGCAAATTTTTACGTTGGTTCAATTTATGGAAGGTTTGTTTTATATGTCATGTACAGTAGAAAGCAGGGGAGCTGGGCTAGTTAGTAAGCACGTTGCTCGCTCACTTTAACCATGTATGTCACATACAATTTGTTGTTATTGTGTATTGATTTCGAATCCTCTTCTGCTCTTTATTTCAAGCTGCACTTGCATTCACTATGAAGATACCGAAGAAGTCTTCCACTGGAGGAAAACTATAAGCACAAGCATGGAGGGGCATCAAGATGGCCACCGCAAGGACAACTATAATGTAAATTTTTTCCAAAGTTAAAGCAAGGCATGCCTTCTTCCAATAAAGGTATTGTGGCAAGTAGGTATGGCTCAGCTTCAAGCCGTCACAATATATACTCTTGTTTGTTCATTCCTAATCACCTGTTCTAGTCACCACTTCTAGTCAGTTTCAAGCTTGTTGCTGTAGTACATACAGATTTGTTTTAAATTATTGGTGACTCATTTTAACAGTTGAGTCTAGCAGCATCCTTGCTCGTATGTAATATGCTTCTTTTGGTTTAATTTGAAACCACAATAAATCTGTTTTAGTACATGTACCTGACTGATTTCATCTTTGCAAGGGTAGTAAATTGCAATTAATTTCGTCTCAATATGTGCTGTGATGAAAAGGAGCTTGGTAATGATCGTGCATTCTAGCGTTGTTGTTAATAGTGTGCAGTATTGTGCCTTTCACAAACATTCTTTTCCTCAGTTAACGGACATGCTACGATCAAGCTTCTTCAAAAGGTGCATACAGTCAATTCTCTGCAGTTATGTATATAGTGCACTAGATTCCGGTGGTTCATCTTCTGGAAAACATTGCTATGTATGTATGCGAAAAAGGACCTCCTCGAAGACCCAGGACGCAATATTTTGCTGCAAGTCTTAGCTTTTTCAGTCCTTGGAAAAGCCATGTCTGTAGCGAAACACTGTCTCTCTTTGGGTTTCAAGGAGGTTCCTTTCCAACACCTTTCTTCCAGCTTTGACTACCTATGGTTTTGTTGGTACGCTAGTTTATAAAACATTAAATTCACATCAAAGAAAATGGTACTGCTACACTAGCAGAATATCCACAAAATGTTAGAAAGAACTTTTCAGTTGACGAAGACAAAAGTATTGTAATCAGATGCAATTGCTACCCATGAAGTTCGCCTCGTTCACAGCAGAGGTGTAACTGCATGGGTAGCGGTTGCGTCTGATTTACAATATTTTTGTCTTCGTCAACTGAAAAGTTCTTTCTAACATTTTGTGGATATTCTGCTAGTGTAGCAGTACCATTTTCTTTGATGTGAATTTAATGTTTTACAAACGTTGCATAGTGGTTGTAAAAGTGTTTCACGAATGTTAATATAATGTTTCCTTTACTGTTAGTTTAATGTTTTGCAAACATTAAATTTATGTTGTATGAACGTTTCCTGTGTGTTAAAATAACGTTTGGAAAAACATTAATCTAACGTACACATAAACGTTGTGTTAACATTAAATATAAATGACATTAAGGACATTTTTCAAACGTTTGGGCCAAACAAAAAAATAACATTATTATAATGTTTTGGTGCTACCTGGGAAATATATGGCGGCTGTGAATAGGTCATGCCGCACCATGGGTCGATTCAACGTACAGCGCTCGGGTTTGAGCATTGGCTTCAAAAGGGTTGGTCCCGATTTACTTCTACGTTGAAAACCTGCGACGAGTATTAGCGTAAGCGGGTTTCACATGCAGCGATTTTGGCCCTACAGCGGCGCGATTTCTGCCGTCGCGGCGCTCGCCAGCCGCAGCGGCTGAGCGACACGGTTCCACCAGGTTGGAAATTTTTCGCCGCGGCAGAGCGGCAGCTTCCGCGCTGGCTACTCACAGCGCGGCGGGAAATCACGTGACAGGAGGAGAAACATTGTGGGAAAGCTGGCGCATAGGACCGCGGCGTTTTCACCTTCTTGAAGCAGACGACAAGCAGAGAAAGTACGCAAGCGACTGGTTTGCGGTTTCTTTTTTCCGGTGGGTCGAGCTTCTTTGCTTCAGCAGTCGAGTCGCAACTGTTCAGAAGATTATGGAGTGGGGCGGGGTGGGGGGGGGGGGGGGGGGGGGACGCTGTCCCCTTTTTCGGAATTTGTCGTCTCAAAGAATTACGCGGCTTTTTTTTTTTTTTTGCATTCCTCCCCCGAGGAGCGCAAGAGACGCTAATCTGAAGCGGCTTGTGCGAGCGCTTGTGAGAAAAACAAAAGAAGAAGAAGAACTGAGCGGCATTGACGTGTCCTTCCCAACACCGATCGTCACACCTAATAAGGCACATACCCCCATTTGGGAACACCAACTACTCCAACGCCGTCCAGGAGGTACGGTTCGGCCATATTAGTTGGAGTCCTTATATCCGAGGTAGGAGATGCCCCACTGATCTCAATGACAATTGCTGGATCGCGTTTGCCCGCTCTGCGAATGCGGTCACTGGCGGTCATCTTTAGGTAGAGTTATATTACCTCTAGCCAAGGTACAGCTCCTGCAGCCACTGTCATCCATCCATGGCAGACAGCGTTTTGGCAGGTGTGGTGGCAGGCTGCCGTCAAAATAGGGTGGGTGATATTTCGTGCTTGATTGAAATTGTTTGACGAAACATGTTTTTGAAACCCAGCGTGAACGGTAGCCCGATCTTTGAGGACCCGGTGAAAGTTTCACGAAATCGCAGCACCGGGGGAAAAGCAGTACAGCTCGCATCGAAAGTCGCATCGAAATTAGCATCGAAAGCAGACGCCGGTACGGAGTCTGCTTTCGATGCGAGCTGCGCTGCTTTCCCCCGGTGCTGCGCTTTCGTAGAACTTTCTCCGGGTCCTCAAAGATGAGGCTACCGTTCACGCCGGGTTTCAAGAATCTGCGTCGTCGAACAACTTCAATCAAGCACGAAATATCTCCACGGTACAGTGTACTAGATCCACGGCTATTTTATGGCAGCCTGCCGCCATTGCGCTGTCCGCCATATTACTATGATGGCTAGAGATGATATAACTCTACCTAAAGATGGCCGCCAGTGACCGCATTCCGGTCCATAGGCGGAGCTGGTCAAACGCGATCCAGCAAATTGACTCCGTAAGTGTGACGTCATGGGTCCAAACAAACCGTTGCTAGGGTCGTTGTTATGGACAAATACATGTGGCTCGGTTTCGTTACGAAAACCCGACCGTTCAAAAATCAGGAGTAGGATTTAAACTTCTAAAAATCATAGATATAGAAAGCTTGAATGTCATATATGTTTCGACAGAAGTGTGCCGGTAATCGCTCGTTTCTGAAATATTTACGACTGCAACTTCCGGTCCTCAAGATGCCTGCAGCAGACGACGAATGCAAGAAGTATGCCGTCTGCCGCACGCCGGCCGGCCAAGTGGGGCCGTCGTTTGCATCGTGTGAATAAAGACGATATTCTGACATCGCATTGGTTTGAAATATAATGAGTTTCAAACACATATAAGATTTCATAGTGGGGTGCGATGCAAAATATGGTTTATCGAAAGTCCGGGCGTCGATCGAGATGATCGTCTGCTAAAAGATCGCATTGCACCCGTGAGAAAAGCACTTCAGGCGAACGGCTGAGATCCCGAATTTTGTTTGCGGACTCGCGCTATGCGAGGGTGCTTCGTATACCTGGTTGTAACCATCGCGTGGAGAGAGATTCTTGCAGTTTCTTCAGATTTCCGCAAGACCCCAAAGCGCGAAAGAACTGGATAAAAAACATAAGGTGAGTTTATTACAGATTGTACTCGCATCGCGGGTTTGATGAAGATCGTCACCAAAAGAGCACATCCACGGAATTTGATGTATACAAAGGGGAAAAGAAAAAGCAAAATACTGCGAAATCGCGATAAACATGCAATTCTTTAATAACCTGACAACCATAATAATAATAATAACAAACGACTTACCTCGACGGCGTACGATTTGTTTATCATGCTGGCCTGCACTACGCCGGTAATGAATGCACTTCAGGTCGTCGTCGTACTGATCTGCATGACGTGGTTTGATTTTACTGCATTTTCACCCCTCGTAACAAAGCTAAGTTGTTCACAGAAAAAAAAACGCACATTGCGGAGGCCTCTACGCTTATGGTGATGCACTTGTTTTTGTCGCTCGTTTACCGAGGCCAGCAAATCTATCGTGTCGTCTGCTACCAAAGCAAAGCGGAGTGTAAGACTTCAGTAATGGCTTGCATCGTTGCGATACGACACTGAGACGACAAGAACATCTTCATAATTAGATATCAAGAAGTTAGGTTGCTTACAAAAAAATTTTTTAGTTACTTGTAAGCAAAAACCTAGCCTCATGTGGAGTCTCCATGCATTAGTCCATAGCAACGTCCCTAGCAACCGTTTGTTTGGACCCAGACGCCATGTTGTGACGTCATCACTTACGGGGTCAATAGACAGAGAGATCAGTGGGAATGCCCGTGACGCTGCCGAGGATAATCCGAGGTTTCATCCTCTTGCGACCACAAAGTTTGAAATTAAAACCATAAACAAATAAGACCAAGGTTTATTTAGTATTTTAAACGCTTTACTTGTTTTATTAATGTGAAATTAAAGGGGGAACTAAAAATTAAGACAATAAACTTGTTGTTAGAAGCCGCTGTAACCGACTGTGTGCATCTGCTTGCTGCAAGCAACATTGGCCATCGCAACGGCAGAAAACGCTTATGTGAAATGAAACCTCGCGATTCGTGCCGCCGCGCCGCTAGCGGCAGCGATTTCAGCCGCGGAATCGCTGCATGTGAAACCCGCTTAAGCGAACTGCGAGGAAAGATCGCGCCGCAACGCGGCGTAACCATGACAACGGTTGCTGTCTTTGGTGATTTCTCTAGTTCACACTTCGATACGATGGTAACGACAGAGTGACCGGGACAACTGTTCGCCCTTCACGATGTGGGAAGCGATGCAAGGTGCACCTAATTCGTTAGGCGATTATGATCACGGTTTTCACTGCGGTCCTGTCGTTGTCGCCGTTCTCGTTGCTTTGGACACAACTTCCCTCGATTTACTTCGGTGGTGATCGTGCCAACCGCTGACAACGTGTAATCACGGAAGCCAAAGAGAGGATCAGAAATCCCTGAAGGACCTTTCCCGGTCGGTTCAGAGTTTTCCCGCTAGGTCCCGTCCGTTGTGAAGAGGTCGCGAATACATGGCCTGCACTGAGGTCACTTCAGCCGCCATTCTGGTGTGCAATTGCTGTTGAGCGGATACATTTGCCGCGTATATTTCGCACCACCGAATTGTTTTTCTCGGCAAGGATAAGTAAAAATGAATGACCACCAGCATGGTGCGACGACGTCACGAGCAACTCTCTATTCGCATCAGCCTTATTTATGCTGGTAGCTATTTAGACGGCCCGAGCTTCTGTCCCTCTTTTTCCTCTACTGTGGGTCTAACGATAACACAAAAGGACTTCGTGGCTTCTGAGCAGCTGACACGCAAGAAATGCTGGGGTCCTTTGATTGTACCATTGCACTATTGTCAGACACCCGAGCTGCTTCTATATTCAGAATATCCACAGCCCAGCTTGAGACATCCAGCCCAGCTTGCGCGTCCTTTGCTTTATGTGTTTGTGTGTGTGTGCGCGCGCGTGTATGTGTGTGTGTGTATGTGTGTTGGGGTGATTTTCATTTCTTTATTTATTTTATCACATTTTATTTATTTCGTGACGCAAGTGCATCTGAGAATTTGTTCCCACCTACCGGGCATCCCCCTCTTATCCTCATTAGACCGAAATGTAAATCACCAGCCGACAGATGGCGCAAAGTGCCTCACCCCATCGTCTGCATCTCCCGTCTGCCAGCTCGCCGCTTGTACATCCAGTTTTAGCATCCCGCTGCACGTAGTTATCTTTCTTTTTCTTCCTGATAGTTGCAGAGGTTGAACGGAGGAGAGGAAAGGAGGGAGAGATTTACTATTTCCGAGAGTCAGTCGTCGCGCGGGCCTCGGAATTCGGGCTGCAGTGGTGAAGAGCGGGAGGACATTTTTGGGCGCGCCTGCAGTGCCGCCATTACGCCTCGTGCTGGCAGACTGCCTGGTGCAGTGGGGCAGTGGTGCGGGAGCCTCCCCTGCCCTTCCCTCTCTCTTTCCTCCCTTCCTCCTCCCCCTGATAGGGCCTGCCTAATTACTCGTGGCACCGTCTTTTGCCAACATACCTGCGTGGACTGAGCACCGGCCCAATTTAAAATTCCATTTTTTTTCTGTTATTTGTTCTTTGTTCTTGAAACCGGCATCAGTGTCACGTACGTGACTCTGTCCGATGAAGAACTAATTTTAAGAACCCCGTAAAAGCACTCTGTTTCATGAGCAATAAAACAGTGTGATTTTTTTTAACGATTAGGTTAGAAAGGTGTAGTAACGGACGTTATTTACTGTACGCCATTATTGAGGGCGATGTTTAGAGCGCATGCTTAGAACGAGCTCACATTGGGCTGATAGGACCGGCAATCTTGATGGTGCGGAATGCACGTGGCGAATTAACTGTGTTGGCTCATTGTCAGCATCGCTCTCATTAGTCGCGCACGCAGCTATAGCCGCCAGTGAACACTCCCTATACTTCGTTTCACCTTCTGCGCGAGCGAAGGCAAAACTGGAGCTCGAGCACGAAAGCTCCGTGCGTTCAGGCTTTGCTCGAGCGCGCGAGTATGGGGAAAACTGCAAAAGCGCTTGTCTCAAGCGCTGCCTGGCTGCTCGCAGATAAAGCGAAACGAAGTATAGGGGGTATCGGTGGCCGGGTGGCTCGGTGGCGATTGAATTAGTCGGAGAAGCGCGTGACGCCGTTCGAAACGGTCGCAAAAGGAATGGGCTCCCGTGGAGCGTCTTGAACGGCCTTCACAGGCCGCGGTTCATCTGATGAAATGTCCCAGGACACCTACCGAGTGGTTCTGCCGCCACTGTCTACAGGTACTGAAGTTTTGAACTCTGTATTCGCTCATTGTGACATCACCGGACGCCCGTACAAGATTGACGATTTTCGAGAAGAAAGGAAACGCCACGGCGTTCTAAACGACCTCGTTGAAGCCGGCGCGTACAAGATAAACCATGTCTGGCTCTTCACTTTCAACTCCCTGACAGCGAAGCGAAAACTTCTGGAAGCTAAGGGACTTATGGTGAAAGAAAAAAGATGCCTGCTCATCGATCCCGATGAGTGCGAGGTACGAATACGGCTCCACTGCATACCTATTCACATAAGCGAGGACACAGTGCGGATTGCCCTTGAGCCTTACGGAAAGATCAACGAAGTAGCCCGAGACATGATGAGCGGAAGGCTTCCAGAATGTTCAGACGACGACAAGGCTGGTGAGAATGGACCTGAAGGAAGGCGTCACCAAGGAAAACCTACCGCACCTGCGGCGTCTGTTCGGTAGCAACGTTTTCGTTCTTGTCCCAGGAAAAGCGCCCCTCTGTCTTCGATGTAAGAGTACAGGCCACATCCACCGATAAGGTCGCAACCCTCGCTGTGATAAGTGTCATCGTTTTGGTCACGAGCAAGAGCAGTGCATCCGGACGTACGCCACTGTAATGCTGCCGGCTCCCGAGGAAGACCACTCGGAATTCTTCATCGATGAAGAAGAAGCCTCGAAAATCGAAGGCGGCACTGGGCGCCCAACCACCACCCATACCCAGACACCTTCAGGTTCTGACAAACGAGACACATCACAAGACGAAAACACCACCGCATCAATTTTCGAAGCCGACTAGACATGCTGCCTACGGCAGAAATTGCGCAGACATCGACGAGGCCGCTCAGGCTCCTCAGAAAGCCACCGAAAGAAGACAGTCGATGAGGAATGAGCGCTCTTTAGACGATGCCTCTGAAGTTGACTCGGAAATGGACGACAGTTCTGACCCCTTCAAGCGACCACTAAATCGCGTCGAAAAGGAAGACACCGACCTCGAGGGGCCTGACTGGAGCAAGCCTCGAGGAAGAAAGAAACGCAAGCCCCGAGCTCCGCCGGATGGCCGACGAGAGCAAACCTCGCAGTAGGTGGTTGTGTTCACATGGAGAACAGTTAGCGACAGTTTTTTTTTTTATATTGGGTGTATCAGGGAGTGGCCAGGCTCTTGAAATCGACCGCAAAATTTAGTTTCTTAACGTATCGCGCTACGACTTTGTGCAGCGTTGCCCACAGATGGTGCATTTTTTTTGGAAAATTTGCAAAGAGCAAATTTATTAGAGGAAGAAGTAAATAAAGAAAAAGGCTTAGCTCCTATGGAAATGCGGCGAAGCCAAAGGTCTTCAAACAATACGGCGCCGTTTCGCACGGGAGACAAGAGATATAGCGCTAGCGATGCGCGATGCCAACTGCGCCAACGAACGAGCGTACGGCGCCGAGAGCCGGCGTCTTTAGCATACGATTTTCGTTTAAATGTGTGTGCCTAAACATTTATGATCATAATGATTTTTTTTTTGTGAGTGTGTTGTTGCAATGATTCTCCGGGTTACTTTTCTTCCCGCTTTTTTTGTTTTTGTTTTCTTTTCTGTGAATACGATGCTGCTTAGCTGCCAATATTAAGGGTCTGTGGACTCGTCAAACCGCTATGCTGTGGCTTTTTTCCGCAGCTCCTTCATCTTCTTTGTACAGGTGAAAAATAAACTGATTTGAATTGTTTGAATCTTTTCGACTCAAAAGTGGAGCGCGTTCCGCAGGCGGTGACAGTTGCAGAAACAAAAACAGGCGCGGTAACAACAAGGAACTGCAAAGCAGACGACATCAGTACCCCGAAAAAACCAGTCCAAATATCCCGACAAACCATTTTTCTAATCGATTACGTGTCCATTCAGTTTGTTTTATCAGTAAGGATGATAAAATAATGCATTGGCAACATATCGAAAAGCTCGTTCCACTTTTGAGTCGAAAAGATCGTCTGCTAAAGACGCCGGCTCTCGGCGCCGTATGCTCGTTCGCTGGCGCAGTTGGCATCGCGACCGCTTGCGCCATCTCTTGTTTCCCGTGTGAAACGGCGCCGTATTCTTTGAAGACATTTGGCTTCGCCCAACGCGTTACTAGAACCCCTCAGTTGGGAAACTGCCATAGAGACTGCTCTGAAAAAGTGGCACCGACCCGTCCTCCAGAACCGAGCTAAAGGCGATCACAATGCCGCCATTTCTCCCGCAGCGGCCACTCGAGGAACTGCACGTGACCTCCATTTTGGTTTTAATCGGCCATTTTGAGGCCAGAACAGATACTGTTTAGAAAAAGTTTATTGATGTAACATCAAAGCCACTGCACTCATAATATACGCACTGGTCTTCAAGCTTGTTGACAGTATTTGGACACTTCGATACAGTGGCACACTTCACAGGATCTGAAACAGCATCTTATCCTTCACGCAAAAATAGCGTACCAAAAACACTGATTCAACAATTTAGAAAAAGATCTATTGGGACGCTGTCTTGCTTTTGTGTGCTATCAATACCCGACCGATTGAGTCAAGGCAATCCACTTTCCAAAGACGTTGCCATGCCGGCAATTATCGCTTTCATTTGAGGCCAAAGAATGGCGAGAATCGAAAGACTATTTAAAAAATCAGCAGAACCCATCGCTTTGGGAATGATTATCTACGTCAGTGGTTCCCAAATGGGGGTCGCGGACCCTGAGGGGTCGCGAAGCCACCTCTGGGGTCCGCAAAACCCTCAACCAAAATTTTTTTTTTTTTTAGTTAGCACGTTTTTTGTAGTCCAGTCCGGCCGTGACTAATTTGCAACCTGCTTCCGGAACTACGACAGCAATCCGCACGAGATCATCTCGGTCACCTCCTTGCCCTCTTCCCCGCACCTTCCCGAAGCTACGTGTCTCGGGCGCCCCGCGACGGGGTTATCATATCGCATATCCTGACCAAAATGAAGGGATGCTGGCACCTTTGTTTTATGTTTTTCTGCTACGTAGCAATAAAAGGCACCTGTTTCATCCTCCAAATTTGTTAACTTGCCACGTACCCCCCCCCCCCCCCCCGCTGGAAGGGGTCCCCCATCACTACCAGCGGTCCGTAGGAGTCCCCGACACATCCATGGCTGGGAACCACTGATCTACGACAATGCGAATAGCATCAAACGGTGCGGAGTTATGCGCGTTCGTCAGGTGGCCGGCACACTCTAGATACGCCAGCCTAGTGCCACTAAATAAGCTACGCTTCAGAGTAACGACACTTGGCCATATTGTGGCTTAAAATCATGGTTGCCAGTTATCTGAAGCTTTATCTGAAATCACAGGAAACGCTTTTCCGTCCTCCACAAATGTTTAAACAGTCCGCGACAGAGAAAGCAATATTACATGAGCTTCCTAACACCGAATCGAATGCTGAGGAAGTCGCACTTTTGAATCATGACGATCTGCAGTTGCGCTCTGCTCTGCACAAGCCCCAATATGGCGGCGCCCACAACAATGTCGGGGAACGGAGTGCCGATACTCTAAGCGCAGCTCATTTAGTGGCTCTACGCCAGCCCACTCTTGAGGCGATTCTAAATTTGTTGACACTTTCACAGCCCTGCACGATCTCCGCAGCCCAGCACGTGCGTTTGTGTCACTTAGGAAGGCGAGCAAAGCACGCGCCACCGCACAAACACTCAAAATGGTACCGACCAGACTTTCTGGCGTCTCAATCGCGTCTCCAGCTCGCCGCTCGCCCTCCCGCGGCGGAAACAGGAAGCGCTCTAGTGAGGGTCCCCCGATTCTCCTGCTCAGCGGGCACGGCGGAACTGCTCGCGATCATGGCTCGCTAAATGTCGTTTCCGAATGCAAACTACACTCTTCACTGTCCCAACGTGGTGCTACAGCCGGTATGGGATTGTACCTTATTAGAGAGTTTGAGTATTGCGCATATATAAGCAAACGCAAGCGCTGTGCGTTTGCGTTAGGGTGGCTTGCTTTACGTTTCGCGCGCGCATCGTTGCCATGCTCCGATCCAAGACCGCAATTTTGGGTTCCGCGCATGCGCAGCGTGGAACATGCAAAGCTAACGCAAACACACGGCGCTTGCGTTCGCTTGTACACGCAATACTAAAACTCACTACTGTTTCACCGTTTTCCAACACCAACGAAACGTGCTGCAGTGAGCAGACGCGCAAGCAGGTAGGCGTTCCTTCGAACTGGAAAGGCTGAGGATGGCAAAACGACGGCAAACAAATACAAAAGGAAATGAATGTTAAAAAAAGAGTAATAATTAAAAAGATAATCCATTTTTTTTTCTCTGGGGGGATTTGGTCTGGAAGGATATTGGCGGCGACTTTGGAAGTTTTGCCGATCGTCAAAAGTCGCTACTTTAATAACATTTTCATTAATCTAATTTTACATGAATTTCTCACATTAGCTAGGGTTTTGTCATTGATTTTAGACTTTATTTATTTTATAACTTGGTAATTAAAAATGCTGCAATTGGCACCAATGATGATAATTAGCACACTTTAGATTGTCATACTTGTTCGCGTGTTTGAAATTAGATCATATAAGCAACTAATTATTTTAGAGCTTGAAAATGGAGTATCAAAATATCTCAATATTAATATCTATATTATTATTAATACAAATCGCGGCAATGTATGCCCCCAATTAACGCTACGATCACAGAAATACGCCATTTAACCATTACCGTTTTTTCTGAAAGGTTTCATTCTGTCATTCTTGTTCTGGGAAAGATATTAAAGCAATTAATCTTCTAAATACCCCAAAATCCATTGAAAGGCCCGCGGTTCATTGTTTCATATGACAATTATGTGAGCCAGAAAAGGTAGCAAGAACGCCCAAATATCCGCACTGAATTTTTCAACAACTACAGCATTATATGTTACCTCTAAGGTGTATGAAAGACCCTGTCTTTAAAGGGACGAACGTTTCCGCGAACAACTTCTTTAACTAAATATTTAGGGTGTGAGACACATTTTGAGTTATGAAAGACTCTGAAATTAAGACCGATACCGAGATATTAAATCCAAAATAAAGGTAAGTTTCGGTTTCGCTCCAGAATTAAAATGTGCGTACTGGCGTAAATATTACGCTAAATACCGTTTTTGTTTTCAGGATAACGAGGTGACCTGCGCTTAGAACACCCTAGCTCCCTAGTATTACCAGAAATAATTTGTGTCGCTCAGTGAAGCCAGCAAACTAGACAGGCTCAGCAGCGGCACGCACCTCCGACCCTCACTAAACCGGCCATCTTGGAAAACGAGTGGCGCCACCTATAGTGAATTGGAGTCGCGAATAGTCTCCAACCAACGGGAGAGGGTGAGCACGGCCGCTAGCTCACCCTCTCCCGCGCTCGGGAGAGGGTGATGTAGCGGCCGTGCTCAGCCTCACGAGAGCGGAATGAGCCCTCGTGCATGGAACGCGCGCGACCGGTAGCTGTTGACAGCGCTGTAAAGCGCGTCCTATGGTAAAGATAGCAAACAACCGATTAGAGTGCAAGTTGAATGACTGCCTTCATAGCTCTGTGGTTAGCGCGTCTGCCTGCTGATCAAAGGGTCAACGGTTCGAATCCCAGCCGGCGCCGGTCTTTTTTATTTATTTATCGACCCGCGGCGTAAGAGGTTAGATAGCCAGATAGATACATAGATAGACGAAAAGTGCGTGAAGTATCAAGAATGCTTTTCGCATTAAAATGCAGCGAGGTCATTGCTCATGCTTTGCGATTTAAGTGAGGTAAGGCAAATCGAAAGCCTCCTGCACCATTCGTTGCTGACCAACGCGCCCGATATTGCAGCTACAACGACATATTAGCTTTTAAGGAAGCAGCGCTTACTCACCGGGGCACCGCCATGTTTCCCCGGATACCTACTTAGCCTGTCACGTGATTTGAAAATCCCTCTCCTAGGTACTGCGGCCAACTTTAGCCGCGGTTAGCGCCTCGAGCAAACGGGCCCAGAGTCGTTATCATATAAGTTATGACCTCACAAGCGGAGACAGCGATCTGAGAGGAGAGTTGCTACCTTTTAACGCTAATATGATGAGTGCACAGTTGTTTTGATACGTTTGACACTTATCATTTCATTCATCATTTGTATATAATATTATATAGCGTCATTGCCATCTACATAAATATTGTAAATAAATGTTTACCTCCCCCCCAAAAAAAAAATGGTCTGCGCGGCTTAGCGGGTGGCGTGTCTGGCTTTGGTCTGGCACCCCGAATGGTCGTGGGCCCCGCCTCCGCCTAAAATTCTTCGAATTTCTTTTTAGGCAAATGAGTTATTTATGAACCAATCAAAACTTTCCCGTCCCGCCAACGCCATACCGATGCCGACGCCGACGACCGACACCGACACCGGCATTTCTGAGCAACGAATTTCCTAAGGCATGTCGCTTTAAAACATTTAATCAATCCTTTGTTCAGTTCGCTGGTTCTAAATTAGACTCGTTGCATAAAAAGGACTAATGTACCAGATATGTACTCTGAGCGGTGAAACCTTCTGTCTGTTCCTTTGACTAAAAGTTCTTCATTTTCTTCACCGCAGTCTCAGGTGGTAAACGACGTGGTTAGCTACCCCCAGCTCCCCCGCACACTCACAGTCTTTTCAATGCGAAGTTGTCAGGCTGGCAAAAAGTAAATTCCTCGCCTCGAAATTTAAGCCAAGAAGGGGCGAAAACATCTCCCACCATCGCCAACTCAAGCAAGTTGCTACCTGCTTCGCGCAGGCAGGCAAGCCATTTCGATCCCCTTGCAACGGAAAGCATGAGCAGAGCCTGTAGCTAGCCCCACTCAATTATTTCGAGTTCACTCTAATGGAGAATAGGGTTTGTCACGCCGCGCTTTCCGGTCAGCTGCTGGTCAGCTCGACTATGGTAGCCACCAGCTCCACTGACGAGCGCTGCGACGCCGATTCAGCAGACTTTCTGGAACTTTCGGGCTCGAGATCGGCTCCAGTAAAAATGACCGTGGTAACGACTCATATTTGCCAGAATACCTCACTAGATAGTGCTACCTGTCTAATCAAAATACAGTGCACGGTCCCTATAGGCGACGTGCGCGAACAAAAGCGTTACTGTGATCGGCCTTTCACAATAGACCTCTCCGGAAAATCCCAGGAGACCTTGCCACGAGGGGAATTGTGGGGCTGTTCGAATGTACGCTCGTGCTGGCTCGAACGCTTCGTCATAGCCTCCTCTATACTGACAAAGCCTGGCAGATCGCCACGAGACACGGCCGCCGAAAGTGAAAAGGTATAGAGCGGCAGACAAAAGGCATGCAGCGGGCGCCCCGCTGCGGCGAGACGCCGAAACACACTTGTCTCGAACGATGGGATGTCCGCTCGTGCTTCTCGCGTTCCTCGGGCTACCGCTTCTTTTCTCGTCGGGTCTGAAAACCATGTTTCGGGTCCTCGCCGCTGCAAAAACTGTGCCCTGTCTACAGGTTCCCGAGAAATGCTCTGTGCTACCAGATCCTCGCGCTCCAAATCTGTGACCGGCCACCGGAAATTGACATCTCTGATCCTTCGATTGTTTTTCTCTGCACGAGCTTTCTTTGGAACGCGCACGGCTGCGCCAGTTCTCGTCCAAGGGTGCCAGTTGTCTACCTTCCAAGCTCACGTCTCCAGCAAATGTGGTCAAAACAAAACGCGCAAATCGTCCTGAGTTAATGGCGAGACACATGCACAACAAAACAACCGACACGCGTAAAAATATAAAATTGCTTGTGCGCAATTAGTAAACCGGGGATTTCGGAGGCCAGTTCCACATATTTCAATGTGATCATATTTATATTGTCAGAAATGGCAAAAGCAGAAGCGGTGAAAATCCTTCATCAAACTGAAAGTTTAATGGGTGAACTTGTGCCAAACAAAAAAAAAAACGAAGGTCAAGACTGCAGAAAAGTGGGCGGCGATTTGGCGGCGTAACAGCAAGCGAGAGCGAGACTGACTCGACAAGGTCCTGCGCAGCTCCTTATCTAGGGTGCGTGAGCATCTCTAAAATTTAGCCCAGAAGGTTCGACCGTCGAGTGGTCGGGGTGAGAGAGAACATGCGCTTTCGAGAACAAGAAACATGGACGAAGTGATAAAAGTCACGTCCCGAGTAAGAATAAACACGAACCTTCTAGAGAAAGAGAGAGAGAAAAAACAAATTTATTGACTGAGAAAATGAGTCAAGGAGAATAGAGGTCCTGGTGGTGGTGGTGGGCAAGGGGCTGAAGGCCCGTCCCCTCCTTAACGTCTTGACTTCGGCCGAGGCCTTCCGGCGACCTCTTCCGCCCTTTTAACCAGGCGGGCCTGTAGGTCCGGGTCGGGGCTGCGAAGCGAGGTCTCCCACCTCTCCTCAGAAGGAATTTCGGGGAGGGGATCCTGGGGGCATGCCCAGATGTTGTGGGTCAGGTTGGCATGGGTGCCACATAAGGGGCACGCCGAGGTTGGATAAAGGCTGGGGTGGATATGGGTCATGTTGGCTTGGTTGGGAAAAGCTCCCGTCTGGCGTTGGCGCCATACGTGGAATTGTTCTAAGCTAAGGGATTCGTCCGCCTGCAGATAGATGCGGCGGTAGACAAGGTACTAAGTGGTGATGTCGTGATATCCGATCAGACGGTCCTGCGTGGACCGGGCTCCGTGGTAGGGATACGGGTTCGGCCCAGCCCGGATATTAAGTCCTCTTGCTAGGTCGTGGGCCGTTTCGTTTCTCTCGAGCCCAGAATGCGTGGGGGCCCAGATGAATTGGACTTGGGATTGCGGGGGGAGTTCTGCGCAAAAGATTGAGTGCCGTTGCAGATATGCGTCCGGTGGCGAAATTCTGGAGAGCCGTTTTAGAATCAGCAATGAATGTTGCGAGGGTAGGGTTGAGCGTTAGGGCCAGCGCTATTACCGCCTCTTTTGCCGGTCCCGGGATGGGCGTCCGGACTGTGATAAAATCTGGCGGGTTGTTGTTGGAATTATTGCGAACTGCGATTGCGGTAGAAGGCCTCGTGGTGGTTATATTCAGCTGCATCTACGTACACGACCTGTGGGTCGTTTTTGTACTTCTTGTGTAGATCGCGGGCTCGTTGTTCTCTCCGATCGGTGTGGTGCGCGGAGTGCATGTGGGGGGGGGGGGGGGTTTGTCTACAATGTGTGCATGGATATCCGTGGGAATAGTTGTCGCGTCCTGATACGGGTGTGGTATCCTATTCCTAGATTTCGGAGAATGTGTCTTTCTGTGGAGGTGCCGGCGAGGCGTTCGTATTGTCGCATTAGGCGGGCTTCGACAAGTTCGCTGGCCTTGTTGTGAAGGCCTAACCCTTCGAGTCTAGCAGCGGACGTGCCTGGGGGAAGGCGTAGCGCCGCCTTGTAGGTGCGTCTAATGAGGATATCGATTTTGTCGGTTTCAACCGCGATTGATTTAAGGTAGGGGATGGAGTAGACTATTGTGCTCACGTCGAAGGCTTGGGACAGGTGGTCCTTGTCCTGCTTGGTCAGGCCTGCGTGTTTGTTAGTGACTCTCTTAAACAGGCCTAGGTTGGTTTACGTTCCTTTCTATGGTCTGGAGAAAGTTGTGATTGAGTCTGGTGGATTGTATCTGCAGCCCTAGGACTTTAAAGGCAGGGGCCTCTTGGATCTTTCTCCCGTCAATGTGGAATTTCATCCTGGAGGGGCGTTTTTTCTGGTTCGGTGGAATGACTAGTATTTCAGACTTGGCCGGAGTGCAGGCCAAGCCCGCTCCCCTCGTCTCCTCCACCACCACCTCTATGCCCCTTGCAGCGTTTCTTCGATGTGGCCGTCACCCCCGGTTAATCCAGAGTGTGATGTCGTCTGCACAGAGGCTGTGGCAGAGGTGTGGGATCTGTGTTAGTTTATTGGGGATGTCTATGATTGGCAGGTTGAAGAGTAATGGCGAGAGGACGGCTCCTCGCGGGGTGCCTCGACTGCCTTGAGGGAACGTGGGTGAGACGAGGCTGTCTTGATGTACGCGGCTGTCCGGTTTGATAAGAAGTTCCTAATGTAATCGTTGTTTTCTCGCCTGGATTGACGTACCCTAGACCCGACATTATGTACTCGTGCGCGAAGTTGTCAAAGGCTTTAGTCAGGTCGAGGACCATGAACGCCGCCGTGTCTAGGCAGCTGCACGGGGTGATGATTTGTTCTGAGAGTTGCGATGAGAGACCGCTTCTGAAACCGGTCATATTGTGGGGGAATTGTTCCGTGTCGTTCATGTATGTGGTGAGTCGGGCTAGGATGACGTGTACCATGAGTTTCCCTAAGCAACGACGTGAGGGGGATGATGCGGAGGTGTTTGATCGCGAGCGGTTGGTTTGTCTTGGGGAAGAGGATTACCTTGGCATGTTTCTACGATTCCGGTATTTGTCCTATTCTCCAGCATGGGTTAAGGAAATCTGTAATTGCGGTGATGGAGAAGTCGTCGAGGTTTCGTGGCCCCCGGTTCAAGATATGGTCGGGACCCGGGGCCGAGTTGGACCTGAGTGTGCGAATGGCCAGTCGGACCTCGGCCTCGGTTATGTCTCTGTCAATTACGCTGTTGGTCTCTCCCGTGTATGGAGGTATAACAGGAGATAGATGCCTCTGGTTTGTGCTATGAGTTCGTCGTTCGAGCCTGAGTGTGTTTGGAGGATTTTGGTCATGCGGTGTTTCTGTTCTCTCTTGTTCTGATCTGGGTCGAGCAGGCGTCTTAGCAGCTGCCACGTCTTCTTCATATCCGAGGTTTCCTTGCATCTGATCGCAGATCTGGCCCCACTGGTTTCGCTCGAGCGTGGTCGCGTGTGCGCCAGTCTCCATCTCCAGTTGGGCTAGTCTGAGCCGCAGTTTGCGGTTCCTCTTGTTTCTGAGCCATCGTTTATGGATTGCTTGGTATGCCTGTCAAAGGTGGCTGAGACGGGAGTCAACCGCGTCGGAAGGGATGTAGGGGTCTAGATCTTGGGTGACTGTTTTTATGTCTGAGAGTAGTTGTGTCCACTTGTGCATAATGCATTCAGGGTTTTCGCGCTCGTCCGCGTGTTGTATTCCCCGGAGGGCTCTGAGCTTATCCCACTCAGTCAGGGTTTTCTCTCTGAGTGTTTGAGTGAGTTTGTGTTTAGGTATCATCTCTGTCTCGATTATGAGGTGGTCGCTGCCCAGTGTTTGTTCGGTGACCCCCCATCTTACCCTATTGGTGTGTAGGGAGAGAGTGTAATGTCGTGTTGTGCGCTGTTGCCGATGCGTGCAGGGGTATTGATGCCTATTTTTAGCTTGAAATGGTGCGTCTGGATTTGTTCCCAACGATCTCTGCCCTTTGGCTTGCAGGTTGCGCATCCCCAGGCTGTGTGAGGGATGTTAAGATCAACAGGGTGATTCAATAAGACTCCGGGCTCTTTAACTCAACCGTAAAATTCGGTTTCTTCACCTATCGCGCTACGATTTTGTGCAGCGTTGCCCCCAGATGGTGCATTTTTTTTTTGTAAAATTTGCAAAGAGCGAACTTACCTGAGAAAAAAGTAAAGAAAGAAAAAGGCTTAGCTCCTATGGAAATGCAGCGACGCCACCAGTCTTCAAACAACACGGCGCCGTTTCGCACGGGAGACAAGAGATGGCGCAAGCGTCGCGACGCCAACTGCCGCCAACGAACGAACATACGACGCCGAGAGCCGGCGTCTTTAGCAGACAAGGAACTGCAGTTCCTTGTTGTTACCGCGCCTGTTTTTGTTTCTGCGCTGCGACTGTCGACGCCTGCGGAACGCGCGCCGCATTTCAGTCGAAAAGATCGTCTGCTAAACACGCCGGCTCTCGGCGCCGTATGCTCGTTCGTTGGCGGCGTTTGTTGCGCCATCTCTTGTCTCCCGTGCGAAACGGCGCCGTGTTGTTTGAAGACCGGTGGCGTCGCTGCGTTTCCATAAGAGCTAAGCCTTTTTCTTTCTTTACTTTTTCCTCAGGTAAGTTTGCTCTTTGCAAATTTTACAAACAAAAATGCACCATCTGGGGGCAACGCTGCACAAAATCGTAGCGCAATAGGCTAAGAAACCGAATTTTGCGGTCGATTTAAAGAGCCTGGCGTCTCCTTGAATCACCCAGTACTATGAGCAGCGCGTTGGGGTCCACCTCCTTCCTCGTGAGCAAGAATAAGCGGTTGAATCGATGGGCCCTGGATTTATAAGTGCTATAGATGTTTAGAATATAGAGTCTGTTCACTCCCATTTTGCGTGGAAGGACAGTAAAGGTCTGTTCACACATACAGCGGAGCTGCTATAAGCACAGCGCTGACTTTGCGCTAAGCGCATGCTGACGGGAGCGTTCACCAGATTTGTATCGCATCGTCAAAACTGTTCCTTATGGCAGGCGATAAGTAGCTGACGGCACGTGAACAGCACTTATCAGCGCTTCACTGCCTTGTGGGAACCGGCCTTAATTAGGTCGTGGAGGATGCTGACGCTGTCGAATGGGCTCCTGTAGGCCGGTATATTCCTGTGTACGAGGAACGCCGTTTTGAGGTCCGCGGCATTTTGAAAGGCCGGGCAATTTGACAACTGTGTTTGTCTCCTGTAGTACTATAATTAGCGGGGTGGCGTCTAGGCTTTGGAGATACAACTGTAAATTATGGTGTTTACGTTTATATTCCCGGCAATTCCACTGCAAGACCTTAATGGGGTTGTCCTTATTGTTGTTATTGGGGGCCATTATGTGTTGCGGGTCGGGGTATGGGATTGGTAGCGATACCGAGCCTGTTCATTAGGGAGTTTTCGTAAACCGCTTTCCTCACCCCGCTAAGCTATCGCAACAAAGATGCCGCTGTTGCGTCTGCGCGCCGCTAGCCTTGACTGAAGAAACCCCGTTCTTGTAGCGGGTTGCGGAGAGCGTTCCGGGACTGGCGGAAACCATCTACGAAAACTCCCTTTCATTTCTTGCGTAAAGATGTGTGGTTCCGATCTTTACGAGTTTATTTCTGATCGCAAGGTTTCCATGCTGTTTTGCATGGTGGTCATGTTTTCGGGGAGTGCAGCGTTGCCTCTCCCGAATGCGATTATTTTACTGGTCTATACACCGTTCCAAGTAGGTCGATGCAGAAGGTAAACACTCTTGAACCAGAGCGCTGCGCCAACGCTCCGCTTACCCTTTCCCTCAAAAGCTCGTCTGCTTCACTGAGTGGACCGTTGACAGCACGTGCGCAGCGTACGGAGGCTTGTTGTTTCGATAATGCTAGGCGCCGCTTGATATTAGAGCGCGTTTTCACGCGTGACATAGCCTATGCAAGAAAAGAATCGACCGGGCAACACTGTGCTGAAATTGCTAGCAAATAACAAAAAAGAAAAAACGTAAAATAAACGCCGATTCAGTGTGCGACCCACGCTGTCAAACAGGATGAATGCGGTGCGACATATGTTTATGCTGCACCGGTTCCCTCTGCTCCGGACCTACGACGCTGTGGCTGGCGAATTTCAACAGGAAAGACTTCTATTGCCATCGAAGACCAGTCGTGTGCTCCGCCATTTCATGGACGGCCGGCGAACTGCGAAGAACCCGCGTGCCGTTCCTTCACCTGGGCTACGACCGAAAGGTGGTAATTGCAGGCGACGCCTGGTGCCGGAACGAAAATGCGCCGCCGAAATCGAAGCGTCGGGTATGCGTAATTTGATCGTTTAGGGGTTTTTAGATTGTCTATTACCATGAATACGTTAGTGCAGACAGGACGACACCACAGCTGGTGTCAGCTTGGTGTGTCCACCCAACTGGTAATCGTAGCTGGATGAGGATATTCCTAGCAGCCTAAAATGAAATGAGAATTGTTATGTAGCAAACCAGCCAATGTAAAACGAAAACAAAACAAAACAAGGAGGGTTGGCATGGTCAATGGTGTTGGGAAAGTTTGGAAATGAAAGGAAGACGGTGAAGAGCGGGGGAGGCGTTTTGTTTGACGCCACTGTGCACAGCAAGACTGGGCACACCGCCACAGACTTTGGCTTTGCTTCGGGTAGACTCTCCAACACGAATATATATATATATATGATCACAGCCTCGTGTAGTACATGCCGCGTCACAAATTGCGCACAAATAATTTTCACGCGAGGCGATTACAGAGAGGCACGTCAATGTGCCAATATTGCGACAGTGATTCTAAATCATAGAAACAAAAAACGGATCCGTCGCACTTGCTATCTGTACTCGGTATTTATATTTCGATTGATATTTAAATTTGAGGTTTCTACTATTTCAATTAAACAGACATGGCAGCGCAGGTCTGAGCCGCTAACCGCGCAGTTAGTTCAAATATTCCCGGCGCCCCCGAGCTGCGACAACTCGAGTTCAGCGCAAATTCACATGCCGTAATTCGTGCCATCCTGGCTTCGTCCAATCCACAATTTCACTAGCGATCCTCAATTTCACTAGCGATCCCCAATTTTGCTGGTGATCGAAACGCCGAGTTCGGTTTGGGAGCGACGACTGCCCCAAAACCGCGCCAAAAGTTACCCACAAAAAGACGCCAGGAAAACAGGATGCACTTTTCTCCATGCCTGGCATACCAATTAGTAGGCGTTTCCCTCCATGAACGAAGACGATGAGCCAAGCGCGCCGAATACGGCAGCCGTGCCGGCAGAAGCAGCTGCGATCGGTGTGACTCGGTGAGCAGGGTAACAGTCCAGTAAGAGCGGTCGGTCATTCGGGCGGGTTCAGATTCTCCCAAATGCCCGGATGAGGGTAGGCGGCGCTACACTCGTTAAAATGGCGCCGGCCAGGAAGTCCAACTTGGAACGGTGTCAAGAAGGTAGGAGAAGCTCCTCCCATAATCGTGATGCGACCGTTTGAAATCCATCCGCAGTCGAAAGAATAGTTCCTGGAAACACCCCTTGTTCCGCTTCAATGAATAGATAATGGCTACAGAGTGATGCCAACTTGTCTCCGCCACCCCCCCTTTTTTTTTAAGAAAGCGACCTTTGTATTCATCGAAGAGGAAACCGAGCCCCTGAAAGTGGCCTTTGTATCCATCGGAGGGGAAGCTAATCTCCAAAGTCGTTTTTGTTTCCATCGGAAACAAAAACGACTTCTAATCTCCCTCTCGTGGCTTCCACAACGCTAAGTCAAGGTCGAAAGATAAAGCAAATATTCAAAGCAAGGCAAAACCCTCTCCCGCGTTGGCCGCGACGTCACGGAAACGATGGGACGCTATTGGATGGGGAGGTGGCGGAGGGATATATGATTCCCTTTGAGGGGCATTTGCCGCTACCTTCTTGACTTGTAACCTACTATAGCCTCTTGTTGCTGAAGGGAATCTCCTGTGGGATTGGGTATATTTGTACGGAGGTTACCGGAATCGCTAATTTTTTGGGGGCGGAGGAGGTGGCTTCTTTATCGGGGGAATTTGGTTGTGAGATTGCCGCGTTTTGACTGCGGATCCTTAGGAGTTCCTGTCTTGGGCATTATCTTCGTGCCAGAGGGCGGCCATTTCGGCTCTGATGTTGGCTAGCTGAGCTGTTAGTTCTTTGGGGAATGTTGGGGTGTTGGTGGGTGGTGGAGGGGTGAGGCCCCGGTATCGAAGCTTACCGAATTTGTCGTTACCGACGGTCTTCTGTGATGTCGTCGGGGGGGGGGGGGGGGGAGGGGGCACCCACCTCTTGTGGTTGGCTGTGGGCAGGGGCTTGGATGGGGTTAGTTGTCGATTTGCCGATAGGACACCTCTTCTTGTGCCTCGATTGGGACCCCGTTGGAGCTCTTTCTTATCGAAGTCTTGGTCCTGGGACGGCCGCTTTCCGGCAGGGCGGGCCAATTCCTGTTGGTTTTGAGAGTTCGGCGGGGTGTTTCCTTCCTCTTCCTCGTCCCTCGTTGCTTCGGGCGGCGTGCGTTGGGGGCGATGTGGTTTAAGGGGATTCAACCGCTCGTCACTCAATGGGCAAATTTCGTTACACAAACCTGAGTTTCAGGAATGCACCAGAGTATTCATTTTTTTGGAGGTTACTTATGATAACGTAATGAAGGTTGTACGGCCCTTGAATTTTTCCTTTAGAGCGCTGGAGATTTTTAATAAAATCCAGAAATAAGACCGTTTTGACCGTTTTTAGCGCGTTTTGAGGCATTTTTGAAAATGCAATTATTTAGAAGACAAACGTGACAAAACGCTTGGCCGTACGTACTAGGGGTGCCCCCAATCTTAATTTTAAGACCATGACGAGAAAGCAAAATATTGTTGTATTTGCGTATTTGTGTAAATAAAATCACACTGTTAATTTTATTTCCAACTTGTTAAACGAGATGGCGACACTAGTACTAAATGCCTCAAACCGGAGATTTTCTTGCTGTTGCTGTTTTTCGCTCGAGCTCGAATTCGACCGCGATGTCTCGTTGCTCGTGGATCGGTAGCACGTGTAGCGAAAGCTCCCGCTGTAAAGCTCGCTGATCGTGGATTCAATCCACCGCCTCTGTCCGTTTCAATCTGGATGAGCATCGTACCGGCGTGCTGTCATGTATCAATATTGCGTGATGCACGTTAAAGACGTCAGACAAGCAGCGGTATACTGCACTGTCTTTCCTCTCCAACGAAGACACCAGATGTCCTCAGAGCTGACTAACTTCCCGCTGTATAGACATAGACACAACAGAGTCACAATTGATGGCTCTGTTAATCGGCACTTTTTGAACGTTGCAAAAAGAATAACAAACTGCCCATTAGTGACCGACCCCAGGTTCCGGAACTTTGTCGCGAAGCTGCCACACACCTGCGATCAACTTAGACCTCTCCTTCGTGATGCCCCATTGTACGTTATCAGTGCCTCACATCATATCGCACTGCATTATTATTATCACCCCTAATACGGGCCTCTCAGACATGGGCTGCATGCCTCTGTGGCGCCTGTACTTAAAAGCACAAATAAATACCCACCTATACTTCCAAACGAATATTTTGGTTTTATGTGTTACATCAGTGAGAGCGGTCGTGTTCTTTGATGACACGGGGAAAATATTGATGCCTGCAAGTGCTGGCGAACCAGATTCTGAAGAACAGTGAGAAACAATGCCATGCATATTAGGTTGTTTAAATGCCCATACACACAGTTGCGTCCTCCTCTCAAATTTTCGCGCTCTATTCCAACTGCGGGCGTCCCATTTTCAGAGTGTAATCTTCCCGCGATGCGTAAATTATCTACACGGCCCAAAAAACAAGATTTTCTCCAAAACATTGCTAAGTGCTTGCACTGCACGCTCTCATCTCTTCTATATTAGTAAGTAGAAGTAAATATTTAACATAAGATAGAAACAAAATAGACATTTCCTTTCAAGCAGTTATATGACTGCAGACGCCAGCACGTGTTGCACGTGTAACTAGTCATCAGCAGACTCCTATACTCCGTTTCACCTCAAGTTGTACCGCAGCGAAGGCTAGAAGCGCGAGCTCATAGCGTTGGCAGCTGCCCTTCGTGCACGAGAGCTTGTGCCGCCGAGATGTGTCCTAGAGCAAGGAGCTCGCGTTTGTAGCCTTTCCTGCGGTACAACACAAGGTGAAACAGAGTATAGCGAAAGGCCTGATAAGGCTCTGAAGGCGTTTTGTTGATTCTATTTTTTTGTGTGTGCTATGTTAGCGCGCGAGGTTAAACGTTTGCATACGCTACAAGCGTGGCACGTAGGCACCCTAAGATCGTGCAGGGTTGAACAGAGATATCCTATACTTCGTTTCAGCTTGGGTCCAGACGCAGGCGATGCTACAAGCAGGAGCTCCGGGGTTTGAGCGTCCCTGCCAAGCACGCGCGCTCGTGCAATGCAAGCACTGTTCAGGGGCACACGCTCGCGCTCGTAGCATCGGCTGCGTCTGGACCCAAGCTGAAACGAAGTATAATATGTAGGGTGCCTCAATGTCCTTCTGTTTAGAGTGTTGGCACCCTTTGTAGTACCCGATGCCGACAGAACGCGCTCACGGGTACAATACAAATAAATCGAAGAAAACAAAATATCGCCATAGCACAGTCAGCGCCACAAACGCGTGCCAGGACACGCTGTTTCACGCGCTTCTGAGCAAAAAAGAAAAATAAACGTGTGGGACAAAATGGCCAGATTAGAACCGCTAAATGAGCGTAGCTTATTTAGCGGCTTTAATCTCGCTCTAAGCTGGCTCTAAAGCGCACATAAAGGCACCCTACTAATATGTATTTGGAGATTAAAAAAAATAACACTTGGTGAATGAGTTGCAAAGAAGGCTAAAATGCTTATTCCGAACAACATTTATTTTATGAAACATTATTTCAGATATTTTCATTCTCTGTAGACCTTGTTTGCTAGTGGATATGAAAAGCAAAAGAAGAAGCATGATTTCTATTATTTTTGAACAATTACAATATATCTTCTTAACCAGCAAACAGGTGCTTAATTTGAGATGCAAATTTAATTTTGACGTTAGCGTTTTGGCGCCCGAAACAATCTTTTTGCAAATTTAACACTTCCCGTTTTGCGGATTACTAAGAAAATCAAACGGGTCACCAAAAGGTAGAAAATACGTTTCTACCAAAAGTGAGGCGTACGTTTCTTTTTTTTTCTTTTTTTTCTTCACCTTTCTAATTTTTGGCAAAATCAAATGAACCTCTAAATAACTTTAGTGTCTTCATAATAACCTCGGGAGTTCACTATGCTATTGTCCGTCATGAACACCTCTTTGAACAGTGATGATCTTACTATGTCACGGTGGAATGAAGCGGTGCTACCTTATCTGTCTGGAAACAAATTGGGGTGTGTGTATGTTTATACAGCCTAGAACATAGTCAGCCTCAACGGGCGACTTGTCTCCCAGCTGTAGATGAGAAATTAAGCCAGTGCAGTACAACCGGTAGCCTGGGGTCTTTAACGTGCATCACGCAGTGGTGATCAAAGTAACGTTGGTAGTGATACACGACCGCACGCCGGTACGGTGCTCAGCCAGATCGAAACGGGCAGGGGTGGGGATTGAACCCAGGATCCCTGGGTTATACAGCGCGAGCTTTCGCTCCACGTGCTCCGAGCTGGTGTGGTCTAATCACATCCAGAAGTAGCCATCGATGTCCCTCTGTTTAGCGGTGATGCCATCGTTTGCTGGTACGCCGACTGCCGACAAGGCGACGCGCTTACAGGAAAACATACAATAGAAATCGCCGGAAACAAAATGTCGCTGTAGTACAGTCAACGCCACGAGCGCATGCAGGGACACGCTCTTTCACGCGCTTGTGAACAAAAATATAAAATAAACGTTAGAAACAAAATGGCCAGATAGTCATCACCCCAAGCAAAGCGTACATGAAGAAGCACCCTAGTCTAACCTAGTCTAACCCACTCGGCCACCGATCCTTTTCTTTTTTTCTTTATACATAGCTTGCACTGACGTCACCCAGTACCCAGCAATGGCGTCCTTTGCACGTGCGGACAGCCTTCTGCATCATAAAGAGCACGATGCGAGACGCTCGAGGAGGCGCGTGCAAACCTACCTTCCACTGCATTAATGGGACGCTTAGTACCTGGGAATGGCGACTAGAATGATGTCACGTGAGAACTATGTATTGCACTTGGCCACCGATCTTTCTTTATCTGTCTGGACCGTGGTATGGACTAACCGCTCATTCACACTGGAAGCGGATCCGCGTTCGCAAAGCAGTTGCGAACGCGGTTGTATAAAGATCCAGTACAATTGCACGCGCATGTCATGTCATCACATGCGCGTTCGCAACCTATCTTTATACAACCGCGTTCGCAACCGCTTTGCGACCGCGGATCCGCTCCCAGTGTGAATGAACGGTAAAGCCCTTAGATGTGTATGCGTTTGTCTTGCAAGCTTGTGTCGTCAAATGCGCCAATGCACGAGGCCCGTGTCTCAAGCGGCCCTTGGAAGCGAATGGCAGCGGAGCACCCGCTCCCCGCACGTGTCTTGCGCGTTTCGACAGCATTGGTTGGCGGTACTTGTAAGCGTGAATTTTATCAAAGGAATTTAGTCTGCACTTGCCGGCAGCGCCTTCAACTTACGGAATTTACGAGGATAGCTCGAGTGCAACATGGCTTTGTGTATTTGAGTTGTTCTTTTTCACTGACAGGCAGACAGACGGAAAGTTTCCTTTCTTGCCATACCCGTTGCCAATGGTGTCAGCTGCTGTGCACTGGGCGCGCGATTGTAAACGAGTATACTTCGTTTCAGCTTGGGTCCATACGCAGCCGATGCTACAAGCACGAGCGTGTGGCCCTGAGCAGTGCCTGTACTGCACGAGCGCGCGTGCTTGGCAGGGACGCTGGAAGCCCGGAGCTCGCGCTTGTAGCATCGGCTGCGTCTGGACCCAAGCTGAAACGAAGTATAGTAGAGCCGCGCCACTTGCTTGGACAGAGAACTCCTTGGTACTGTTCACGGGTGGGAAACGGTTGCTTCTTGTTGCTTTTGACTCGCCGCGCACAAAAATTTGACCTCGCCGACGAGGTCCACACTTCTGGACGTGCAGAAGTGTGGACCTCGCCGCGCAAAAGTGTGGACCTCGCCACTAAATTAGCTATGCTTACGGTCGGCTCTCTGTTTCCCAATATTGCTGTGGGCGCAGCCATCTTGGTGCTTGTACAGAGCAGACGCAACTGCTGATCGTCATGATTCAAAAGTGCGACTTGCTCGGCATTTGATTTGGTGTTAGGAAGCTAATGTAATATTGCTTTGCTCTGTCGCGAAGCGTTTAAACATTTGTGGAGGACGTAAAAGCGTTTCCTGTGATTTCAGACACATTTTCAGGTAACTGGTAGCCATGATTTTAAGACAGAATATGGACAAGTGTCGTTACTCTGAAGCGTAGCTTATTTAGTGGCACTAGGGAAGATCATGGCGGAACAGCGCAGCACTGAGCTATATTTCAGACGCCATGTTCTTCTATAGTGCCACTAAATAAGCTACGCTAATTTAGTGTAAGCGTAGCTTACACTTATTTAGTGTAACGACACTTGTTCATATTGTGGCTTAAAATCATGGATGCCAGTTATCTGAAGATTGATCTGAAATCACAGGAAACGCTTTTCCGTCCTCCACAGATGTTTAGACAGTTCGCGACACAGCAAAGCAATATTATATGAGCTTTCTAACACCAAATCTAATGCTGAGGAAGTCGCTCTTTTGAATCATGACGATCGGCAGTTGCGTCTACTCTGCACAAGCACCAAAATGTCGGCGCCCACAACACTGTTGGCGAACAGAGTGTCGATATTCTAAGCGCAGCTCATTTAGTGGCTCTAGTTCTTTCCAGAAGTGGCACGCGAAACGTGTCTCGAGCATTTCCAAAAAAATTATTGGCGCCACTTTTCCCAGGATAGATGGGCTTTACCCCATTTACTCCACAGATCCTGAGAGCGGGTTTGCAAACCAGTATTCAGACAAAGAGCAGGCCGATATATAGGACATAGGAAGTGCAAAACTGCCACTTTATTTCTTTCTCGTTTTCTAGCTTTAAATTAAGCCCTAAAAAATCTTTTTTTTTCTTTGCAAAACAACGTTTGCGTGTTAAATGGGGTGGTCCAAACGGCCGCAACCTTGTGCTTTTGATAATTTCGAACGTGGACGGAACTTCGAATTTATTCGGAAATCAGAGCTTATTCTACGTCTTGTAAGCCACTGTAATCTACGCATGTACTGGCTCGTATCTCGCGCCGCCTGTTGGCCGATTCCTGCAGCGGCAGATGCAGAGCGAAGAAGAACTAGCTCGAGATCGGCGGCGAACAGCCCGTGGCCCGAGCCAACCTCGAGCGCCCGACCTGCATGCGCAGCTGCGAACATGCAACTCGTTTGTTCCGGAAAAATTCTGCGCCATCTATGAGGAAAAGGGTGGGCATGCTGTGGACCCCGCGAGGTGGGCTTCTCTGCATACGATGCACTTTGGCTCGCACGGGTGCCCCTTACTGGGGTTGGCAATGCCGCATCTGGGACATCTGATCGTTAGGTTTAGGCACACGTCCGGTGTGTGACCCCGCTGCCAGCATTGCGTGTAAGCTTCGGTCTTGTGCCGGTACGGCGTGCAGCGGTACGTGGTGTAGCCGTATCGGATTCAAAGCGGCACCTGCATCCGTCGAATAAGGTTTGAGCGACGTCCGTGCTGTCGAGTTGCTTGACCGATAGGATGGGCGGGTCCAGGTTGTAGTCCACCACATTGCGGGTTATTTCTTCGGTGGTATCTTCTTCGGGAACTTTGAAACTAATTCAAATGACCGTGTAGGGGGGGGCGGGGGGGGGGTCGAGACTCTCAGAAATTTCTTGGTCGGCCCTGCGCTTGGCAATATGACGGGCCGGCACTTTTGTCGTGCATGTGTTTGGCTCTTTATGGATTTCCAGGAAAACGTGACGACGTGATAGACGCGGGTTTCCAAAATTCTAGCTTGAGGAATTAAATACCAAGGAGGTGAGGATCTCTCGGCCAGATCCTCACCCAGTCGGGAAGAAATCTTAGCACCATCAACAAGCTCACCACTTCCACGACGCACGTCGTCGGGATGCTGAGGAGAATCAGGAACCAGCGGTCCGGACTCAAAGAGAAGGAGGCTATACAGCTGGTACATGCCTTTGTGGTATCACGGGTCATGTACGCCACCCTTACCTGAGACTCACTCAGACCGAAGTCAACAAGCTCAATGTCATTATTCGAAGAGCTTTCAAGTGCGCCCTTGGACTACCAGAGTACGTGGCCACGGAGGACCTGCTCAGCACGGGCCTATACAACACGATCGAGGAACTCTGGGAAGCCCAGCGGATATCACAAATCAAGCGCCTCAGCGAAACACCAAACGGAAGATGGCTCCTGGAGCGGCTGCAATTAGCCACACCAGGTGGCATATTACACAAAGAACCCAAACAAGAATTAACACCAACTGTACGAGGCAAAATCACGGTCGAGAAGATCCCAAGAAACATGAACTCGGAAAGGAACGCCAACAGAAGAAGAGTTCGTGCACAGTCTATATCCAGAATATGGAGCAAGAAGCCCGGAACCCTGTACGCCGACGCGGCCATCCTACCAAGAGGCAACACCGCCACCCTGGCCGTGGCCGATCCTCGTGGCAACGTGGTGAGGACGGCGTCGGTCTACACGACCCTCACAGAACACGCAGAAGAAGCCGCAATTGCTCTGGCTGCCACAGGTACCAAACAAGGCCACATCACCGTCATCACAGACTCGCAACGGGCGTGCCGCAACTTTGCCAAGGGTGAAATAGGCGAACCGGCGGCGAGAATCCTCTCCAAGGCGCACTTTACGAGCATGAAGATCGTCTGGGCACCAGGTCACGCGGGTGTCGAGGGAAACGAGGCGGCAAACGCCGCAGCCCGAGCCTTTCATTCGAACCGGGACTCGTCCGCACCTCAACCACACACCCCTGACCCCAACATGAAGTACAACGAATACTTGAAGACAATCAGGGAAGCCAGGATGACTCTTCCAGCGCCACCTTCGAAGTTCACCAAGGAGGAGGAGCACCTCTATAGAAGACTGCAGACAGGAACCATGAAGACGCCAATGAAGCTCCATCAATGGTACCCCCAACTCCATCCTTCACCAACTTGCTCCTTTTGCGGGTGGAAATGGGGGGACCTGTACCACTTGATGTGGGTGTGCAAGCACATTAATGGTTTGGATCCGATTCCGAACCCGACGAGGGACAGCTGGAACGCGGCCCTCCGCTGGAGCGATCCGGGAAGCCAACAGTGGCTAGTACGGAGAGCGACTGTGGTGCAAGCCGCGATTGGAGCCCCGGACTAGGGGCACCCAGCCAGAAATGATTCCTCGATCAAGATCACCTATTTTTTCCTCGTACTCTCTCCCCTTCTTTTCAAAAAATAAAAGATGTTTTCAACAACAACAACATACCTCACTAAATTAAAACCAATAAACTATATATATATATATTTTTTTTTTTTTTACAGCGAAGCTGTTATGAGGTAGGATCTCGAAAATATGCGTCCATGGTTGTTAACAAAAACTCCAGTTGAAACAGCGCTCCTTCATACCGATTGGTCGTAGGCAAGTATAAATACAAAGAGGGCGACCCGCGTGAGTCAGCCTTCCTTGGCATTATTAGACAGTGAGGTCCTGAGTCCCTGTTATCATCTACGGTCACCGACTTATCTCGGCTAAGAATGTGCTGTGTCGAGGCTGAGTGCAGAACGCGCCGATCTTCTTTTTATTCGCTTCCGCGATGCTGATAAAGAGACTTGGGCTCAATCGGAAAACACTGCCCTCAAGGTGTGCCTGGAAAAATTGGGTTTAGAACTTGCCCATAAGTGACGATAAGGCAATGATCACTTTAGTCTACTAAGAATTAAATAAAGACAATTAAAGAACGATGTCGTGTACTTGTCTTCATTGCAATCCATATGCAAATCGTACAGATCTCGTATAGTTCTCGTAAAGTTCTCGTAAAGATAACAGCTTCGCTGGCCCCTCCATCTTCACGTGAAGTGGACGGGCTCTACAATTTTTTCTCGGTCAGGGGTCTCATTTAGGTAACTCTATGTTTATGTTGACCAAGACAATACAAGAATGGAAAACACACAAAAAAATTACACTCAGGTGTAAATATTGAGTCTTTTAAACCAAAATAGTACTGGTGTGGGAATCTTACGCTTAATAAAGTAATGCCTCGACGGCATCACTCAGAGAATTAAATTATAAGAAATAATTTTAATGCGAGTTCCGTGGTAAATGAAGTGACTGGCTAAGCCAAGATTTCAGGTCTGTGGATAGCTTTTTCACGGAGTTAATGTACCAGTTTCAAATGGGTGATTTTTTGCGCGCAAGCAGTGGTGTGAAAAAATTAAAAATAGGCAAAGGGTGATTGTAACATTGTATAAAATATGATCAACGTGCGCACATCGCACGGTGATTAAGACTGAAACAGCGCAGCATTTTACACTAGCGTTGGGCGTATCGAAAGATAAGGGTTCATCGAAACCTAAAATTTGTACACATATAGACCTTTTCAGCCTCCGTTGCATGGGCGCTGCCATCTTGGAATCACGTGACGTGGCCGCCATAAGGTGGCTTCAACTCGTCGCTCCCCTCTCCCCTCCGCGCCTTGCCGAAGGCGTTGCGTTCGCGCTTTTCGTCGCTTTTCACCGCGCTTCTCACCTTATTGTATGTCATCATATATTGTGCACGACGACATTTGCAGTTAATTTTGCGACAGATTTGTACTATTTTAACCGCCGGCGTACCGGATACGTGTGAGAAGAGAGGAGGTACAAGAATCAGCGTCAGCACTGGCGCATATTGAGCCCAATTATTTATGACAACTGAAGTTTGCTCAGTGATAGTGGCGGAATATTCAAAATAAGTATAGTGCAATGTATATGTATAACCGCGCATTTAGTATCTTAAGGAATGTGACCAAAATACTCAGCATATAAAGGTATGTGTGTTTCCTGAAAGTCTCCTGCCTTGCCTTCATAACAAATTTAAAATAGTTGTTTTTGATTATATAGGATATAAAAATATATAGGTAACGAACATTTAACTCCCATTTTATCTGATGCTTGGGATAATGGTAACGTCCACATCAGGCGTTTTGTTTCTTCACGACATTACACCTAAATCTGCTAGACTTTCTTAATGATTTTGCAATATAAGCGTTTGCTTGATTTATGTATGAATTTAGAGAAACTGTACACCATGTTCGGTGCCATATCTGCAGCCATTATTGGGTGTTGATATTTTCTTAACACAAAGTTTAATTTATTTATTTTTAATTATTTTAACACAAAGACACCTGTAAAAAAATCTGTGACAGGCAGTTTGGGAGTGCCTAGGGCTCGTTATGTTATGCCGAAAAGAAGCCATCTATATAGAAATCACCCGATTTCCGCGTTGTTAATTCTATACCCGTTTTCACCTCAAGAAAACAGTAAGTTTTGCGCATTGTTCATACGCCGCGCGAAATAGTTCTTGCCAGATTTGGTTGTCGGAGGCACAGGCGATGCTTTTGGCGTTTGAAACGTGTACCCCTTGATAAGATAACGTGTATCCACTCCAAAACGCTATTAAATATATCTTAAATCTCCACCTTAACGTGAAAATTAGTAATCATCCGCGAGAAGTCGGAATTTTTTCCTACGGTTCTTGAGGTGAAAACAGGTATAGGTCGCATCAGTTTCAATGAAGATCTGTCTATACAGGTTCATGAATTCGTGCCTAGCATTCGACTTCAGCCAAACATGCGGGAGATCACTTCTCTCGGACCCTTTAATTTTATTTGGCAAAGTTTATACAAAGACAACATTCAGACTTCAGCTGAGGGTCCTGTCACTTATCTAATGTGCCAAGCACGTCGTAACCAGATGTCAGTAAAACAAATAGCTAATTTTCTAAAGCCAACTTTGTGAAATGCTGTTAATAAGTACTTTAGCAGGGTCAATAGCTAAAGGAATTTACCATGCGACCTAGGACGGACTATCGAAGTATTTCTCGAGTACTTAATTTTTTTTAATAAAACAGCCCGAGGCATTATTCCTTATTTCTTAAAATATCTGCGTTATTATAGGATACATTTCGAGTCTCTAAAGTTCACAAAAAGTTGGTGTCCGTGAAAATCAGACAGTGAGCAGTGAACTGGCGACTTCATGTGTTTTTCGCTATTCAGCAGGTTTTTAATCAGTTTGTGGACCTGCATTTTTACTATATACATCTACTCACTAGTCTCTTTATAGCTCATTTTTATGGAAACAAGGGTCAGTGGGTACGGCCGTAGACGATTGGAATCATCCTTTTGCATCATAGTCGTTTTGCCGCCGAACCGGATCGAAATTAACGACGAACATGACCAAATGCATCCTAATGTGTTCGTAAAAAAGTCCGCGAATATGACCCGAAACCACTTCGTAGTTGTCAAATTGGCTCAGTACAACAGTTTTATCAGTTGTGTGCTATAACGGGCACATTTGTGTCACGAAATTATACGAAACTGACATAACACATAAACACAGCCACAAGCGCGCTGAAACCGAAACCAATCAAATTGAAGCCACCCAATGGCGGCGAGTGCGCCAGCGCCCTCTATCCGCCGGTCGGGTAACTACTGAAATGAAAAGGTCTATACCGCTCAGGCCGCAATGCTTGAACGTTCATAGTACTTGATTACCTTTAGATTTGGTCCTAATTTCCTACAACAGAAAGAAGGAAATATCCTAACTCTGGGTCGATAGAAAAACGTCCACCTGCTGACAGCTACCAACCACCTCGGCATGCAAAGGGTCGCGTGTTGACGAGGTTTTTACACGCGGGATTTGATACAATCGGAGTTGTATTGTTCCTTTGTTAGCTTTGTTTCTAATGGATGCCGCACACAAAAGAGCACGAGCTGAATCGCAGTGGGAGACGAAAACAATAATGATAAGCAAGTCTTGTGAAAGCTGAGGAAATCCACGTATGCCGCAGGTAAGCTTTGTTTCACCAAATACTTTATCAGTGAGGTATTTGGTTTCACCGTTCGAGCGAAGCGGAACCTACAAGAGCGAGCGCTCATGCATGCTGCCCTGAACTCCTCTTCCAGTGAACAAGCGTGCTCGGTAGAGCCGTTCAAAGCATGTAGCTCGCTTTTATAGCTTTTGATACGCTCATACCTAAATTGATTTGGGCGTGGCATTTAAAATACTATTGTAATCAATTATATTATTTCTTTCTTTTATTAAGAGCGCTTATGTTTTTATTTTGTATTCTGCGTTAACGTGCCATTTTCTTAGTCGTATAATGTTTTCCCAGATGTCCGACAATGTAGTGCTTCATCATAAGTAAGAACCTCTTAATCAAAGGTTTCGACAAACAAAAAAAAAAAGGCGAACACGCGAACACATATTAAAAATGCAGTTTCACGGCGCATTCAAAATTACTAGTTAGCTTTTCGGACAGGAGGAGTTTCGCACGGCGACAATGTTAACCGTTGTATATTATAAATTTAGCCAGTGCAGTACAGTTGTTAGCTCGGGGTCTTTATCACGCAGTAGTGATACACGATCACACGCCGGTATACGATGCAGATGGGCGATTGAACCCAGGGTCCCTGCAGGTTCTGCAGCGTGAGCTCCGTGCTTTGAATGGAGCTCGCACTCGCGCATTTCTCCATGTGCTCTGTTCTGCGGCGCGCCAACACACTCGGCCAACGATCCCCCACAGTGTACTATAATAAGGGCAGTGTAGTGCCACTAAATAAGCCACGCCTCAGAGTAACGACACTTGGCCATATTGTGGCTTAGAATCATGGTTGCCAGTTATCTGAAGCTTTATCTGAAATCACAGGAAACACTTTCCCGCCCTCCAGAAATGTTTAAACAGTTCGCGGCAGAGCAAAGCAATATTACATGAGCTTCCTAACACCGAATTTAATGCTGAGGAAGTCGCACTTATGGATCATGACGATCGGCAGTTGCGTCTGCTCTGCATATGAACCAAAATGGCAGCACCCACAACTATGTCGGGGAACGGAGTGCCGATACTCTAAGCGCAGCCCATTTAGAGGCTTTAGGGCAGTGTTGGCCAACGTTACTGGAGCAAGCTCAGTTTCGCAGCTCCCTATTCTCGCCTGCAGAGGCGGGTGGCCCAGGCGCGGTCACGAGAACTAGCGGCGCTGCAGTCGGATCTTGCTTCCCTGTCTCGCGCGTCGTGTACTACCACCGCGTTGAGAGCTTCCTTTTCTTTTACTTTTACTCTTTTTTTTTTACTTCCATGTGTATAATAGCAAAAAAAAAAAAAATACGACGAAGATGAAGCGTAATACACCACAGAGATCAGAGTGAGCGTATTGTGAGTGTTCTTTCTTTGAAAGTCTCAAATTTATTTTTGTGTGCGTCTGTTTCCTTGCGCTGTGAAGTGTTAGTATGAATTTAACAACTCGCCCAAGCTCAAGTATTGCTATTCAAACTTGGCGGGCTAGACAATCCGGAAGCAAGGCTCGACTGCAGCGCTGTTAGTTCTCGTGACCGCCACTGAACCCACATCGCAGGCGGAGCTGTGAAACTGAGCTTGCTCGAGTAACGTTGGTGTTGGAATATAGTTATTATAATGTATGCTAGAGGTTCAACTGGCACTAGTGTGCTGCTGCAAATTGAAGCAGACAGCAACCAGTTCAAAATTGACTTCCGGTAATGCATTTCTATGGAAAAAAGTGAGGGCATTTTCTCGCTGCGCTAGATTATAAGAGAAAATATCACAAATAACTCGTAGTACTACGTAACTTTTAACATTTCTCAGTAACCAGACGAAAAAATAGGTCAGTAACGGCGTTCTTTTTTTAAAATGCTAAAACGGCTTCGTACATGTATTTATGTGCACTGTCGGACAATGTTAGGGCGAACACGTCGTCGGCACTTTTCAGCATGAGGGATATTGATTACGTGCCAAACGAACGAAGGACACCTGGAAAACGAAGAAAGAGTGCAAAAACTACGTAGTAACTCTGGATCAGTAACTCTTTGTGCATGTACGATCAAAATAAATTGAAGGCCAGTAATATAATTCGATTTTCAACCCCGCTTTATTCTTTCTGCTCTGTGCAAAAATGCGCGCTTGTTCTATGTTCAAAACATCACCCGCACACTCAAAATCGTTGGGAACAAGTGCCTGATAAAAGCTTCCCGGCATAGATAATAATAAAAAGTGACACCTTTCATATAGCCCGCGTAATTTATTCTTAACGTTTTGAACGTTTTGAACCACTCGTATGCAAGAAGAGGTCATTTTCATATAGTGACAAGACTGGACTATTATGTTATACATAAGTGTCACCGGAATACTGGCGAACTTTGAACATACTCTATGTATATTTTGATTGTTATTTTGCTTCGAATCGTCGCTCGTTTTTACACAGCCGCACTGTGGAACACATGTTTGGGACTTAAATGTAGCGAAGTTAAACATCGTTCACCGATGAAGAAAAACGCGCTAACTAAAGTAATTACACTTTTACAATGTTAATAAAGGCACATACTATTCGTTACGACCGAAATGACCAAACTGTTCCGCGTTATTTTCCGCCGAGGAGACCAAATGCACGTGCGTTTTTACACAGGAATGCACAGGAGCACCGCAAATGTAGACTGTTGGCTGTCTGCTTCAATTAGCGCCACGGAAGTCGCATAGACACTAGCTCCAGTTGAACCACTAGCGTATACATTGTAATAACTCTATGAGTGTTGGGACCGGAGCGGCTCCCGTGATGCGTATGGTGTAGATCGCGATAGCTAGGTGTCGACATCGGTGCATCGGCAGTAGGGTCAGTATATATAGTGGTTATTTGCGCGTGCACGCGGTGCAGGCGCACGTGCGGCGGCACATGCGGATTGCAGCGATGTTCTGCTTCCCTGTTGACTGCGGCGCCTCGATTGTTGTCTGCACGCCTAGTGAGCCTCAATGTCCTTCTGCTTAGGGTGATGCCATCATTTGTAGTACCCGATGCCGACAGCACGCGCTCACAGGGAAAATACAAAGAAATCGCAGGAAACAAAATGTCGCCGTAGCACAGTCAGCGCCACGAGCGCGTGCAGAGACACGCTCTTTCACGCGCTTCACAACAAGGAAATAAAAATAAACGTTTGAAACAAAATGGCCAGATGTCATCACCCCAAGCAAAGCGCACATGAAGGCACCCTATGCACGCCGAGCCTCGCAAGTTCCCATTGTCAAGTCGCGCCGGTTCAAACACTACCCCATATATTCTAAACTTCATTTCAGCTTGGGTCCAGACGCAGCCGATGCTACAAGCGCGAGCATGTGGCCCAGAACAGTGCTTGCATTGCACGAGCGCGCGTGCTTGGCAGGGATGCTGAAAGCCCGGAGCTCGCGCTTGTAGCTTTTGCTGCGTCTGGACCGAAGCTGAAACGAAATATAGTACACTTTACCCCCCCCCGTACTTGGTTAAGCCTAGAGCCACTAAATGAGCTACACCCAGCGTAGCGGCACTCTTTTGCCCAATATTGTTGTGGGCGCCAGCATCTTTGTGCTTAGTTCAAAGCTGCAGATGCAACCGCCGATCGTCATGATTAAAAAGTGCAACTTCCCCAGCATTAGTTTCGGTGTTGGGAATCGCGACTCAGCAAAACGAACGACACCTAGCGGGAAAACACTGAACTGGCCGGACCAGGTCCTTTCGCGATTTCTGCTCGTCTCTTCTGGCTTCCGTGTTTGCATGTTGTCGGTGGATTGCGCGACAGAACAGTTCTACCGGTGTCTGTGTCGTAACCTTAGTATCGCCTTGTGACCCAGATGCTCTGCACGCGACCTATGGAACCGCGTGAGCCAGACATTCTGCGTTTCTCAACGTTCATCAGCACAGTGGAAGGACAGTGGGCAGTCCTTTCCTCGTTTCCTCGAAGAAAGTCAAGCCTCTGGAAGCTCGCTTACCCCAACACATCGCCGGAGGTTCGAAACGTGGAGAATAAAAAGCGGGGTGAACCATTTGGAGTCCAGTTCCCGCTCGCTGATGCCCCAGCGTTGTGCGTTGAGCTGGCACATGGCACGGCACGACCTGGATTCGACCGCCATATTTGCCCGATAGTGGCGTCCCCTATAGGTCGCTTTGCTTTGCCGCGAACTGTTTGACCATTTTATGGAGGACGGAAAAGCGTTTCCTGTGATTTCAGATAAAGCTTCAGATAACTGACAACCATGATTTTAAGCACCAAGATGGGTAGGTGTCATTACTTTGATGCGTAACTTATTTAGTGTCTCTTGTTTAGCCCGACCCAGCCCCACCGCACAGGCACAGAAAGAGAACGAACTGCATCACCTCGCGCTCTTGGCGCTGCTTCAGTGGCTTCATCAGCCCGTAGCGTTGGCTGCGCTGTGAACTAAGGTAAAGCGAAATAAATATTCAGACCTTATGTTTCTACAAGCCAAATCAACCAAATTAATTTGGCACGCCCCAGAAAAAAGAAATCGCGAGTTTACTTTGGCCAATTGGAGATCCTTTGACGCGCAATCGAAATCTCAGATTGGCCTCCGTCAGATTGCGAGCACCTCGTTTGGTATTCAAAACCAACAAATAGGAATTCATAGGCCCGCCCGTTGACTGAAAGCCGCTTAATGCTCTCTGTTTTGTTTTAATAGCATTGCCACTTAAAAGCCATCGTGTGAAACAAAATATATAGTCGAACCCTTCCTACAATGCCTTCGGGCCTCTGAGGGAATAATAAATGAAAATGAAAAAAACATAGTTCGGTTCCTAAAATGATTTCTGCAATTGATAAAAACATTCAATTGTTTTTACATACATGGCGGAATCCCAACTGAGTGGGATCGCTTTCATGGCGCCCATTTCACTTGGATCGTGCCAGGCATGTGTACGGACGCACTGTACGGACGCACAGTAGAACACGCCAAAAAGCAGCTGTGGTGCACCCGCAGCCTCGCGCTTGTTGTTCTGACATCTCTGGCTCGCTCACTGCGGGCATCCAGGCATCTGACACTCTGACGTCTGGCGCTTTTTCTGTCTTTCCCGTGGCGTTTCAAGCGGCACACGACGGCAAATGTACATCAAGCAATTCTTGAACATGTGTCGCCATCTGCATTTTTTATTAGGAAACTGCAACTTGTCGTAATTGAATGGGAAAAGTTTGAGGTCTAATAACATTTTGCACGTGTAATATATCGATATGGAAGTTCTGGAAAATTTAATATCGAAGGATACTTCGTAATTTAATGTCTCGTATTTTTGATTAGTTGACGTGATTCCGTTTTTATCAGCCCGCGGCGCAGAGCGAGAGGCGTGAGCGCATGCGCGTGAACTCCCGGCTGCTCCCAGCTGAGCGGCGAGGGCCGCCATTTTCATTCATTCGCCCGGCAGAATTCATAGCGGAATGCATCCGATCCACATCAAAATTTAGGTTTTCTCTTTTTATTTGGCAGGCTCTGGCAAGATAATGATATAGTGTTATTCCTCGGAGGCTTAAAGAGCTAACGAATAAAGTTTCTCCATGTTTGAACGCAAACTTTGATTCAGGCGAAAAAGAAATCAGCCCGTAGCAGACGACGAGTAGCCTCAACAGTGCTCGGCGCGCGAAGTGTTGCGTCAAAATGGCGGTCGTCTCCTCTTTGCTCCCTTTTTTCTCTCTTGCTCCTTCGGCGCTCTCTTCCCTTTCCTACACTTTTCTCCTCTCCAGCGCCTTCGTCGCCACACCCAATGACCAGACTCTCCCCATATACGGCTCTGGATAGCTGGAAAGGTTGCCGCCATCTATGAGCGGCGGCGGCAACCAGACTGCTTGTCTGGTCGCCGCCATCGCTCATAGATGGCGGTAGCTGTCCAGAGTTTTGTGTAGTTTTGTGTCGACATTTGTTTGGTACCGGACACGAAGGGGAAACTAGCCTTGAACAGCTCCTCTGTAAAAGGACCAAAACGGCATGCACGGAGGGGTTGCGCTTTAAAGGGGCCCTGCAAGCATATTTAAGTGTTTTAAGTTTTTTTGCGGTTTCCGCGTCTCTTGGGGTTCGGGCAAGCTAGTGGGCACGGAAGGAGTAACTAAATATCAGTGCGTCATATTTGAATCGGACGACGCAGAAACCTCCTCCTCCACCTTCGGGGGCGACCCGCGGTGCCGGAAGCGCACGATATGTGAAGTCTTTGGTCCTGGCCTTACTACTGGTCAGATCCAATAAAAGCTTCTTTAGTCTAAATACAAAATATAAGTGGCGCGAACCGTTTTAATTATTTATGAAAGTGGTTTTTGTTCACTATTGTAGATCAAAAAAGAAACAAATGCAGTTTATAAAGTACGGAAACAAGAAATGACCCGTCGACATCCCCGCCTCCAAGTGGTGGAAAAGGTGGCGCATACTAGAAAGGGGTAGTGGGATCCACGACCTACTGTATACTTAGAGTATATAGTGTAGAGTTGGTCGTGGTGGGATCAGGCACCGACGAGCGGCGAGCGTAGAAAGGTTTCGGATGTACACGGCGGCGCTGCGGTCGTATACGGGATCGAGGATTCGACCGGTTCCGAGCGTTACGAAGGCCTTCGGCGAGCAGTTTTGGACCGCGTTTTGGCCATTTGGCGGTATGGCAGCGCGAAGTGGTACCCGTTCTGAACTGATCTTTACCCGTGTTTGCTGTCGCTTGTGGCCAATGAAGTGTCATGCCGAATTAGTGTTTCATCGCGCAGCAAATGCATTGCGAGCCACCCGGGCCGCCCGCTTCATACAGCCTATCCAGAACATGCTTTAGTGGCGCTCTCTCGAACCGTAGACACGGAGTGCGGCAGCCGTGAGCGCTCGCTGAGCTCACTACCCCTCCTCTAGTTCACAGCCACTCAAGCCACGACCAAGGACGTCATGAAGGAGGTTATTTTTTGCTTGTTTTTTGTAATTTTAATTTGCCTATAACTTTTAAAATAAAGCGAAATTCGAGAAAAGAAGAGTGCCATAAAGTTACTACGTTCAGTGCGCTCGGGTTCGGTGCAAATTAAAAACCAGTTTAAAAGTCTTTGCATGGCCGGTAAACGGAGTATAGCGGTACCCGTGCGATCTTGGAAGGCGATCTGCCTCGCAATTGTAATAGTCAGAGCTTGCGAGCTCACCCGTATTGCGTGTGTTGGGATTTTCTGTGGCGTTTCAGAAGTGAAATGTGCATGTGCACAGCTTTGATCGGCGCCCAAGTTGCGTGAGCCATGTCTCTGCTCAAGTGAGCTAGCATGTGACATTGAAAGACTGACAAAAAAAAAAGAGACTTCCACGCGAATGTTACGAAAACACAAGGAAGCTGGGCACCACGCATGCGCAAATAATTGAGTGTTTTTGTTTTACGTTTTATTTGTAATCTGCGCATGCGTAGTTTCACAGCCAGCGCCATCACCTTGGCGTGACGACGTCGGAAGCACAGGTTGGTGCGTGAAACGCGTGGTTGTAAGGTCGTCTGCTCGCCTAAAGATGGCGGCGGGCTGTCCCTAGTCTGCCGTGGTCGAAAGAACCCCGGGGCGCGGAGGGTCCCTGGAGTCGCTGTCGTCGTGTACACGTCAAAGCCCTGCCCTCCGGGCGGCCGCGCGGTGGGTTGTGCCGCTTGGCTCGAGCGAGGCTACCTGCTCGATGCCGAAATAGCCCGGAAGAGCCCAAGGACTCTGTGTTTGTGCCAAGATGGTGGCAGGCGGGGAGGGAAGGTCGCCAGTCAACTCTTGCAGAGCGATTTGCTTGAATCTAGGCCAAGGTGCCTTCGTCTGTTTCAGTTGCCGCGCGTCGCAGCCTCGGCACTCCATGGAACTTCTTGACATCTCCGCATTCCCCAGTCAGGACCACGATTTCGTGACAGAATGAGCGTTTCCTTGAGCGCCGCTAATACAACATACAAAAGACTGTCTGGAGACACTGTCTGAGGCTCTCCTTTATAGTATGACGGTCACATTGGTCATACGAAAACTGTCTCCTGCCATGTTCGAAGCATACATGAAACAAACATGCTCTTGAGGAGTGTCGGCAGATGATTCTGTCGTCATGTCTACATTGAACTCCCTCCCCTGTCTTTTGAATGACGTAGAGTCAATGTATCAGTGTGAGCGGCTTTGGACGGTGGGCTTTCATCAAAAAGAGCCGAAAAGCCGCCGGGCGTTGTAAGTGGCACTCGCCAATTGCCGCAGAATACTAAAATCGTAAACAAAACTCCCGGCCGCCATTTCACTTCCATTACGAGACGCGTGACTGGACGGACGCGACTGTCCGTCATTTGTTTTTCTTTGAAATGATCGCCGATTAATTCTAAAGTAATAAGTCAGTGAAAGGAAAACGCCCAGGATATTTGAAATGATAAATCATAACGTCGGAAAGGGAAAAAAGGAAGACAAAATAATTGTACTATACTCCGTTTCACCTTATGTTGTACCGCAGACAAGGCTAGAAGCTTGAGCTCATAGCGCTGGGAGATACTCTTAACGCACGAGAGCTTGTGCCGCCGAGATGTGCCCTAGAGCAAGGAGCTCGCGTTTGTAGCCTTTCCTGCGGTACATCATAAGGCGAAACAGAGTATAGTCGGCCCCTTTCAAAGCTCTTTGACTGGGCGTGCTCACGAAATTTCCTAGTGTTATTTAAAGCGGTAAATTCGAGGTCTCGTGTAAGTGGACTACACAGTCACCACTGAGTATGCTGTACTTTGTTTGTCACTGGGTTTGCAGAACACTGTAGAAAGCAGTTATTATAATCATAATAAAGGCATATAAATAATGATGATGATGAACAGCGTGACCGACCGCGGATGGCCTAGTCAGCCATCCGTGGTTGGTAGGCGACAGGGACTTAATGGCTGTGTTCTGTAACTCTGGGCTACTGGTGACCCTGGGCTCGGGTGACTCTGGGCTCGAGTAACTCTGGGTTACTGGGTGCAGTTTTACATTCCCCGAAGTGTCTGCGTGCATACCGCTCCGAAGTGCACTGCCAACACCAATCATTGATCTTCATTTTCTGGCTCTAGTCAGCGAGAAAACCGACAAGTATCCCGCTTTCATTGTCAGGCAGTCAAACAGAGCTAGACACTGTAGTGTTCCGTGGGAAGTGTATACCGCTACGAAAGGACGACCATCTCGTACGGTGTCTGGTGACAAGTTGCCTTATTGTGACTTAGTAAGAAGATGTGTGCTTTGCTTAGGGTGATGACATCTGACAATTTTGTTTCACACGCTGTTGTTTCTGTCTTGTTCTTGAGCGGGAGCAAGTGCGTCTTCCGGCACGTGCTTTTTGGCATTGACGGTGATAATGCGGCACTTTGTTACCGGATATTTCCTCGTATTTTTCTCGAGAGCGCGGGCTGTCGGTATCGGGTACCACAAAGAATGTCATCACCCTGAGCAAAGCGCACATGAAGGCACCCTAGGTTGGACAACACAAACAAAAGTGAAACATAAACATAAAAACGCCTCTTTGCCACCTGAGCTGAGTGACCATTGGGACAAGGTACCGCGTATCTTCCTCACTGGCCAAGTCATGGACATTGCGAATGGACGGCGGGGCAGTACGCCCGCAGGAACCCCCGAGATTAACGGAAAAGCTGAGCCATTACTGGCTCAGCTCTTCTCAGGCCAGTAGGTTGCATTCTGCTGGCTTCCCGTTGGCTGGGGTCGTGGATAGAGTAACTGTATATGCTATACAGTTACTCTAGTCGTGGATTCTGCGGAATCACTTCTCACAGCGTTTTGAGGTCTTTCGAGTGCGAGGGAAAAGAGGAGGATTTCCTCTTGGCCGGATGTTCTGCCGTACGTAGACACCCTTTCACACATAGGATCAAGCAGGTGGCTGAGAAGTTTGACGTAGCTATTGGGTTTTCAGCTCCTTCGAAGTTGTCCCGTCTTTGTGCCGGAGTTAATCGGGTCGGGTTATCTGGGACTCGGTGTGTGGTTAGTTACCGCACCCGGTATGTTGCGTCCGCGACGGACGTCGTGTATCTGATCCCTCTGTCTCGTGGTAGGGCGTATGTAGCTCAGACGGGGAGCTGTGTTAATATTAGGGCCAGGGAGAATTCACTTTTCCTCCGTTCTTCGCCACCGGGACACCTTACAGTTCACTGTGATAGGTGTACGTCTTTTCCTGTTTTCACGGAAATTAAGATTCTTGCTTGTCACCACAAAAAGATAGACGAGAAAAAAACTGACGAGGCGTTTCTTATTGCTACCTACGGAGCGGACACGTGTGTGAGTGCCCCGTTCATGGCTTTGGTAAATGACAAAGTTGCTTTTATTAAGATATTCGGCAAATTTGTTTAAATGTTTGCATGCGTGCCTCAAGTGGGTTGATTATCTTTTATATATCTTGCTTCTTTTATGTTTTCTTTTCTATTCCCTGCGGGGATAAACTTCAGTTGCCGGTCAGCGTCGTGTTCGTTCACCTCTCGTTCTTGTCCTTTCTGTATTTTGCGCTTTTTTCAAGTTTTTTTTATTGCACCAACTAGCCCAACTTCATGCCGTGTTGTATAAATACAATGCTGTGCGACCGTTATCAATGTCTTCCGGAAAACAAACTGCGCGCACCCATTCCACTGCGTGAGACTTCTTTGTTTTCCATTTCTTTCCCAACAATATTAATAACCTTATTAATAGTTCATTGATATCATTAGGATTCTTAAGGCGGAGCCTCTATCTTGTCCCTTCTGCAACAAAATTACTCGCGTATAAAACATTAATTCGACGAACACTTGAATACGCCAGTATAATATGGTATCAACATCAAAACTATCTTAGTGCTATATTATAGTCCGTGAAAAAATAAAGTAGCCCGTTCATATTAAAAATTGCTTTACCTGATAGCAGTGTCTCCGCCTTAAAATTAAACCTTGGTCTTCCTTAATGAACAACTAGGCGCCAAACTAACCGGATAAGTTTTTCCATGGCATTTCATTGCATTTTATGGCAGTTCCCCATACTTCGGAAATACGTATTGCCAATCAGCTCATTACATTTTCTCTCGAACCAATAACTCGTGCAGACTTCAGCAATATCGGTCAAATAATACAATGGAACCCGTTTCGAACGAACCTACGTACAGCGAATTATTGTCAATATCGAACTCACGAAAAATTTAAATACAAATGTATGTAAAAAGCACTTTTTATAACGAACAACACATTGGCCATATCGAACATTTTCCCCCGGGAAGGATTCTAAAAACGCGCAAACAATCGTCTTCTAGCCTGTCCCCCCCCCTCCCTCAAAAAAAAAAAAGTAGGAAAGAAAGAAAATTCCAAAAGCTCAAGTTGCGAACTAAATTGAGCGAAGAGAAGCGATTTAAAAGGGGAGAAATCTAAAAAAAAAGAACACTCTGCATGCACGCACAGAAAGAAAAACAAACTTTTCATCCCAAAGCGGTTGTCCACGAAGAGAAGCAATTAAGAAGGGGAGGTAAGCTAAAAACCAAAATCTGCACGCATGAGAAGAAAAAAAATATTCCAGCGCTTTCTTACAAGGCGGAAGCGAAGAGATGAGACAGAAACAGAAGCTCTCGCCTGAATACGAACGCATCGTGGAAGTTCGTTGTAAATGTTTTTTTCTATATCGAACTACTTGCTATATCGAACTGATCATAGCGTTTCCTGCTGTTCGTTATAAACGAGTTTGACTATCTCTTTTATGTTTTCTCTCCTAATACTGAGCATTACTGAATGGAACAACTTGCCTGACCAAATCGTGATCAACATAAATCCTCTAGTGTTTAAAGAACTCTTTGAGCATTTGTATTATGACTTGGAGCATTTGTATTATGTTTTCTCTCTCTCTCTCTACTGTGAACGAATTTGTGTAATTTTGAGTACTTTGCTTTTATCGACGAACTCAACTCTGTTGCGTGACGCCGCGGTGGTGGCGCGTCGGGCGAGCTTCCGGTCTGGGGCTGTGGGCGGAAGTCACCGTGCGAAACGTGCTTGTATTCTTTTGGAAAAAAACACACACAAACCTGCCTTCTTGTCAAAACGCCGCTACGGGGGCTGCGCGAAAAGAGTCGGAAAAGGTTTGAAGATCAGTTTTCATGTGTTTTCTGCTTCCTCCGTTCGTCCGAGAACGTGGATATGAGCCGTGAAAAGGGTAAACAAGACGCCTTCGAACTACGACTGCTTGTGCGGGAAACACTTTGGGTTCAATTCGCGGACACTTGTGGTCGTCAGGTTTATTTGTTTTGTTCCGACATGAACGAGGGAAAGCTGCCAAGTTGTCCGGACCACCCGAGGGATCAGTGCGTCTTTAAATTCAAATGGCCGCCTGATCGTTCGAACTGTCGTCTGCTCTTCTAAACTTGTGTGCTATTCGTCGTCTGCTCGTTCAAACAAAAGCGACCCGGAGACCAAACGTTGACCCGGTAATATAATAAGAAGTAAGTGCAGGTAACAAACGTTTTTTTTTTTTAAGTAGGCTCGGTGTAAACAGTAAATACAAGATGTTGATCATTGCTACCAGTGGCCATCACCGACTTGTTACGCCCGATTCACTTGGTCCGTTTCCGCTTCCGATTTTCAGTATCGACGTCGATCATCGCCGCTACCGTCTGCACTTTTGCATGAGCGACGTTGCGACCGAAAATAGCGAGAAGAATCGCATCATGGTTTTGCCATTCATTATGCGTCGTTCCCGCGAATGAATCGGCGCACGTCAAATTATTTACGGAAAGATTTGCGGCGTAACGAGCCTCGATAATTTCGCTCATGCCACAAAAGTGGTAACACATTGCAATGAGGAGGTAGAATCGACAATTCCAAAGCGAAAAAGAGTGCGGAGACTCACACAGACGCCGACAACGTGGTATTACATTGGTTTGTTGACGGGGGACGCGGTGCCCCTTGTCCACACTCCATCGCGCATGCGCGGCAGCGGTTGCGTGTCGCTAGGGCGCTCCGGTTTGTTTGTAAACATGAGTTGGTGTATAGTCATTTTATGTCATTTTGTAAACTTGTATAATGTTCATCATGTGTACCCTTTTGCAGATGATCCTCCCTCACGAAATGCGTATGAAAAGACGCCTTTAAAGTAAATAAATGAAAAGAAAAAAATGAAATCAAGTTTCGAACTGTGTTTTCAAAACGATAAAATTATTTAAGCAAATATCGCGTTCATATATGTGACGGTATTTCTGACCATGATATGGTACTTGTGTCAATATTTCTAGACCGAAAATCGGGATCTAGCTAGCCAGTGATTTTAACTGTTCCGGATTTTCATAATGCCGACGATGTTGGTGTTATTTATTTCCTGACTTTGTCTTTTCACTCGTTTCAGCAGTTGTCAATTGAATGTGATTCGGTCATCCATGCGCCGTGGTATAGTTTCAAGGACATTGTTAGTAAGTGTATATCGAAATCTGTTTCGTACCGCAAGAAAAAGTATAAAATTCATAATCCTTGGATTAATAGAGATATTTTGCATTAAAAAACAAAGAATTGCTCGAGTGAGAAAGAAATCTAGATGTATTAAGACATGATCAAGCCGTCCGACCTTAACACCCGACTTAATTGAGACATTTTAGAAGTAAAGAAAAAATATTTTAATACAACGCTTCGTTCTTTTATGAGAAATTCGCCACAAAAGTTCTGGCGTCAGATCTCACCAAGGGATAAGTCGGTTGGACAGAGTAACTGCAAATAAGTTTAATTATTTGTTTAAGTAAGTCTTAACTGATTACAACGGTGATGTCCCAGGCCTTCCTGATAACGGTGTGGTTGGTATTAAAGACGTGTTTAACTAAGGAGAGGATCTTACACTTACTGCTAAACAAACTAGATGCTAAAAAAAGTTTCGGGCCAGATATGGTTCCTGGAACGTTATGCGGAATGGCCATCATAATATTTTTCATATTTTATTTAAAGTCTCTCTTAAGGATGGAGTCTTACCTGGGAACTGGAAAACTGCGAAAATAATTCGACTACGTATAGACTGCGATTAGAGAACACGGCATCTAACTTTAGGCCTATTTAACTAACAAGTGATACATGTAAACTACGTAAGCACATTATGTTTCCGCATATCTCATCTCATCTGGAGCAGCATAATCTTAGTGGAAAAAATCAACATTGTTTTAGAAAGTCACTTTCGACTAGAACCCAGCTAAGTGAGCTAACTCGCAACTTGGCGGAAACAATTAATAGAAGAGGCCAAACTGATGTGGTGTACTTGGATTTTTCAAAGGCATTCGATAATAATAATGTGTTTTAGTTTCCGTCAAAAAAGTGTATGACGGAGGGAGACCGAGGAAAAAAGTTGCATGATTCAGCTTGACAAGACCTCGGCCCCCCATCCTTACATTTGGCCGCAGTGGCACAGAAAACAAAACAAAGAGACAAAAATTCACGTGAAAGAATATTACCAGAAAAAAATAATACATACACGCAAAACACAGTTCAATACAGCAAATTTAGGCAATACATTTATGGTAGTATTGTTTAAAAGGTAAATATTATACATTTGCTACACAGTCATATTTGAAGAAACAAATGCTTGAAGGTCTTTAAATGACATGGTAGGAAGGTGGATGTTTGCGGTGTGAAGTAAGTTGAGTGGCCTAGGTAGTATACGTGATGTCATTTGCTTGCCTTATGTTGTTTTGTAATTTTGGAGCATCCAGTACTCCGGGTCACGGGTGGGGTATACGGTCACTCTTGGTGTTAGGAACGCGAGTTCCAAAAATGTACGAGCATTTTTTTCTATATGTAATTTCTAGGTTACATACAGTCGATATTGATACAGACAATTCACAGACATCAGACTCAGGCTCTTTAAAAGAGGCCCACTAGGATGGTCATCTCATTATATAGGACATTACAAATGTTCCGTAAAAACTTTTTTGAAGGACAGGTATTTTATTTAAATTTGCATTTGGTGTATTTGCATTTGGTGTAGTTCATATGGGAAAGAAATAATGAGTTATAAACTAGTAATTTCGCATGCTTTGGTAAAATATGGCGGTGACAGTATATCACGCCAACCACGCATGACAGCTTTACCGATACATAATTCACATGATCGTCCCATCTCATTCGATCTGTGAAGATGACACCAAGTGTTTTAAAACAAGAAATAACTTCTATTTTTTAATTTAGGATAATATTGCTGGTAATATTATCATTCTTCTTTCTTGGGCGAAATAAAATGGCTTTTGTTTCGCTCTCATTAATTTTTAAGGAATTATAGCTACTCCAATTAACTAGGTCCTTGAGAGTTTTATTTGCTTTAATTACTAATTGCTCACAGCAGTTGCTTGAAAAAAATAAACTCGTATCGTCAGCATAGATTATATAAATGATATCTGGGTTTACGTTTATAATATCATTCAGATACATGTTAAACAAATAAGGTCCCCAAGATACTGCCCTGCGGAACACTGGATAAGATTGGTTTTACATCAGAACATAAACCGTTAATGTGAACACATTGTTTTCGATGCGATAGGTATGACGTAATTGAAGTTGAGGCATAACCACGAAATCCGTACATTTCCAGCTTTCTAATCAACAGATTGTGGTTTACATGATCGAATGCTTTGCTGAAATCAATGAAAATTCCGAGTGTCATCTTTTTATCTTCAATACTGCGCAAAATGTAATTTTTTTGTTCCAAAAGTGCAAGTTCCGTAGATCGATTTTTGCGAATTCCAAACTGTGACGAAGTGATTATATCATGCTTATCAAAAAATCTCACTAGGCGCGAATGCAGAATTTTTTGAAGCCCTTTCGAAAACACGAATAAAATTGAAATCGGCGTGTAGCTACCTATGCAATTCCTATCGCCCTTTTTGTACAAAACACTGACCATTGCAATCTGCATTCTTTTTAGAAAATACCCCGTGCTGTAAGCACACATGAAAGATATGCGTCAAAAAGGTAGATATGAGATCTACAACATATTTTATGGGACTTATCTGCATGTCGTCAGGTTCACAGCTTGTACTGTTTTTTAGCGATTGAAATGTTCGCGTCGCTACCATTTCTACAGAAGGCTCAAGAAAGATCGAGCTTACATTTCCACGCTGAATATATGCGCAAGCATTTTCTTTAGAGGTTTCTCTAAGTTTGCAAAATATTCATTAAAGGCATTCGCTAGTGGTCGTTCTGTTAATTCTATGCCATTAAGATAAAGTTTTTCAATTTGCTTTGAACCGTAAGAACGGTTTAAAACATTGTTTATTTTTTCCATGTCACGTCTGTTCGCATTGCAGAACACATAAAGTAATTACTAAAATATCTTGCTCCATTATTCTTTAGTCCTCTTGTAAGTATATTATTCCATATTCTGACCGTTTTAAGGTTTTCATGGTCCCTTGTTGCCATGAATATTTTATATAAAGCGTTTCTTTTATTAAATTTTATTTGAAGTTCCCGAGACACCCGGGGCTTACGAATCTTTTTCGGCAACCTTACAAGTTTATTGGGAAAACGCTCTTCATATATGCGCTGAAATTTGTTTAAGAACAAGTTGTATGCTTTGTCAGCGTCTAGTTCGTAAACCCCATTCCAGTCGAGCTCTGAAAGTTTTGATTTAAATTCACAAAGGCTGCTTGTTGTAATACTCTGAAAGGATCCACGGAATTGGTTCTTCATAGCTTTGGCTTCTTTTTTTTTCTAAAGAAATAAAAATACCCAGATGGTCACTTATGTCCGTGCTTATTATACCTGATTTTAGATAAGCTAAGTCCAAATTTGTTATAACTTATAAACAAGTCAAGTAATGATGATGATTCTGCCGTGATTCGTGTAGGCGATGTGATTACGTTTATACAACACTACTGCTTAGTAACAGTTCTAGGTGTATTTTATTAGGTGGATCCTGCATCATGTAAAGATTAACATCTCCTCCCAAAATAATATCATATCAATTCTCAATTGCAAATCTAACATACGTTTCTAAAAAAAAGATGCCGCGTTTTCATCAGGCGGCCTATAGATTACCGAGATAATAATTTTATCAACGAGCAAGGACAGCACTTCGTAATCTTTGCTGACACTTGAGTATTCTTCTATTTTTTCACCACACATATTATTTCTAAGCATTAATGATACACCCCCTTCGCGTTCAATTGTTTTGTTCAAATAGTATCCATTATAAATCGGTAGACTGAAAACGCCACTTTCATTAGAATACAACGTTTCCGTAAACATAATAACATCAAATAAAAAGATTGAATTCGTCAAAGAGTAGACATAGCTCAACAGTTTTATTTCGAGCAGATCGCGTATTTAAATGAAAACAATTGAACGATTTGCAGCGGTCGTTTCCAAGGTGAGCCTTCAGCTCAGGGGCAGTAAAAAAGTACTGTTTTGACATAAGTATATTAAGGACAAGCATCACGCAAAAAAATAGCATAGTTCACCTCAAGTTTTGCAAGTACATCTCGAATTTAACAAGAATCACACTGTCTCCGTCCCTTCGCCTCAAAAAACTTTACCATTTCGGTGCCATGAATACCGGTAGCCATTTTCCTTCGCCCATTCCTTTGTTGCTGAGAGCAGAGCACGGTCTTGCCTAGTCACGTTCTCGAGGATATAACAGTCCTCATCCGTGTGATTAAGTTTCTTCTTTTGTCAAGCCACTGATCGTGGGTGACTTGTCTTGCAAAATGAACGATTATACAAGGTACTTTATCGGGTCAAACTGACGATCTGTGCAAGGCTGCAATATCAGTTTCTGCTAGTAGGGGCACTTCCAGTTTTTCTGGCACCAGGTTCAGCTTTCCCAGCAAATCTTCATGCTCGGAAACCGGGATTTCATGCACTTCGAGGTTCATTTTTCTGGTTTGCCATTCTAGCGCATTCATGTCTTGGCACATTTGTCTCTTTCACGGTTTTCGATACTTGTTACTCTGTTTTTCAAACTTTTTACGTCACCGTCGTATCGCTTCCAAAATTGTTAGAAACATTATCGAACTCAATTAAAAATGCACAGATTTTAAATTGGACCTCCGCATATTTATTTGACAAAAGTCAATACGTTAGCTGTTGGCAACATGCGCGAACTACAGGGGGCGCTTTTCTAGCTATCATCATCATTGTTTGTGTTGTCGCGGACCGCGCAGATCTTGGATCCCTCTGCTCGTCAGCTCGCTTCATGCACTGTTCGGGTAACGCGCGGCAAAACCTGTTTCACGCGTTGTGTTTATTTGGTGAAGTTATATTTGTATATAGGACATCTTACCAAAGCTTGAAAACATGGAACGCGTAGTCGTGGTAAGAAACACTTTTGGCGCTGAAGTGTCGAAGCTCTAGGACGGCGGTTTTTGTTCTCTATCCCCATGTACAAAAAGCTGGATAATGAAAATAGAATATCCGGCGCTTTACCCCACTACAACATCTACCACGGCGAATAGGGTGTATCTTTGTTATAACCCGGACAAAATAAAACTGAGAACGAAATATCTCATTAAACTGAAAATAGGAAAGCGAAAATCCGTGTGTAGTAAACGCGAGTCCGTGTATCCTGTAGGTTACAATTGTGTTCTGTGGGGGCTGCATGCATCTTATTAGTTACAAGTTGATTTCTCTTTGAATTTTGTAAACCAGTAAACAAATATTTTCTCAAAATAACTGGCAGGAAGAAGCGGTGGCTTGCTTCCGGAGTCGTTTCAACTAAATCCTTTATTATTCACACGGTCAACGCGAAACGTACTACGAGGCACCCTCGCGATCAAAGTCTGTTAAATCTAGTGAGTCGGTGACACTTCAGCGTCTCAAAACATGAGGGATACACCTGCCATGAATTACTACCGTTTGTATATTAAATGTTGCGGACCCAAAGAATTCCGCATAATGCGTGATGCGCTTCTCAGCGAGCGATTTTAAATTTGTAAACAATTCTTAGTAAAAATTAGATAGAACAAAATAATCAATCGCTTGAATTTGCCGGGCCATTGCTGACAATTTAAGAAGTTTCGAAGATTTCTGCTTTTCTTTCGAGGAGAAATCGAGATGTGACAAACTTATTTGCCACGTATTCGATTCGGGAGGAGCTAAACGTCAGTTGCTAATGAGCATTTGCTCGGCAGCAACTATCGAATCACACTTAGATAGAAGCATCGTTGTCGGAAGGCCAATTTGGCTAAAACAAGTGTGTGGCGCTTTGCAACTCAACTGTGCGCGCATTACTCTGGTAAATGCAAAACTTTTTTCTACAAAAGCCTCCGCAGCTCCGAAAAAACAAGAATAAGAGAAACTGTGAATAGCCCTAATGCACGCCGCGCACGGCTTAATGTAAAGCTCGGGGCTTGTTTTTGGACTTTTTAAAATATTTAATTATAAAAAGCAACGTCAAGGCGCTTTTATTCATTAGAACGATCACGCACAAAAACGTCATACACGTTTTTTTATTAAACAAACCGTATTTAATTGGCATAGGTGCGAACTAACGTGGCCACTTCGTGCTATTACATAACGCGTCGTCTGCTCGCATTCTACCCCCTATGTCACAGGAGAGCGCCAGCGAGGTGGCGCCAACAAAACATCTCGTCGCCAATAATAAAGTGGATTCTGACAGAGACATCAAGTGTACCCCAAAGCTCCGTGCTTGAACCTCTTTTGTTTCTAATGTTTGGGAAGGACATATCAATCAATATTAAAGTTCCACGGCGATTCTTTGAAGACGACTGCATAATATACCATAATATAAAGGAAAACAGGGACAATCTTAAACAGCAGGAAGCACTTGCGGCAATATTGGACAGGACTAATGAATGGCAAATGAAACTTAATTATGATAAAACAGCTATCATGTCAATCTCATGTAAAAAGAACCATATTCATTTTAATTATACAGAAAAAAGGCCACATGTAAAACGTGTGGAACAATTCAAGTATTTAGGGCTTCTCAATATTAAACTAAACTGGAATCAACATCTATATTCCGTGCCACTATAGTTGCGTGCAGTACAGGCGAAGGCAATGCCGGGAGAGGGGACAAAATATATAGAGGAGACTTAAAAGAAAAAAGAAAATTATATCAAGAAAAAGGAAAATAATATTGCATGGGCAAGCACTAGGAAGGCTGGGGAGGAGGAGATAACCCCCCCCCCCCTTGTAACATTCCTAGTGCTCTCTCTTTCTTTCCTCGCCTTCCATTGCCCTCCTCCCCGTCCAGCCTTTAGGTTGGGCACCCTTTCCCTCTTCACCTGGCGTTGCCTTCGCTTGCACTGCAGACAGCAGTAGTCAGTGACAGGTTAAGAAAAGTTTTCTGGCTGGAAAGGAGGAAGCAGACGAAATGCTGAAGAGAGGAGGCGGTTTCCTCCTCTCCAACATTCCATCTGCTTCCTCCTCCCCTCCCTCCTTTCCCTCGAAAAATTTTCTTAACCTGTAACTGACTATAGCACAAACTACGATAACCAAAGCCAGAGGCACATTGTCTGCATCGAGAAGAAAACTAAATACGCGAATTCGGACACTAAACTTATCGCATACGAGAGTTTTCTGAGACGTACACACCAACTCCACTCTATGACACCACGCCACTGAAGTGGCGCTGCTGTCGGCACTGCGCAAGCGCAGACGCTTATCTCAAGCGAATCTGGCGTAAACCAGATACTTCGTGTTTTTTTTTGTAAGCAATGTGTTGGTCTTCACGAAAGAAAGAGGTTCACGAAAGAGGTTCACGAATAAAGCTAATATTATTAAACTAGAAAGTCTCCGAAAGCTTGCTGCTCGGTTTGTTTTTAATAAATACAGCACTAAACCATCAGCCATGGAGTTAGTGGAAAGAGCTGGGCTGCAGACCTTAGAAATGACAGCAAAATTAAATAGATTAAGCATTGTCTACATTATTATAAATGGCTCTCTCCGAATAGGAAGTTCCAAGTATTCAAAAATTCTTATCCACAGTATATATATCTTCCCGACTTAACCATTCCACGGAAATGACGCGTGCAGGTTTAAAAATAACTGTTTTCGATATTCTTTCTTTTCTTGGGCAATTCACGATTGGTATAAATTCACAAACAATACTGTGATTTTACAATCTTTTGATCAATTTGTTACGGCAGTTGAGTCGCATTTTTTTTATAAATTGTTTTGTTTTATTAACGTTTGGTTAAATTTATGTTGTAACCACGCCTTTTATGGCTTTCTAAATGGAGTGAGTAAGTATTCTAAATGAATATATAAAAATGAACAGGAATGCGGTCCGGACAAGAAAAAAAAAGTGCTGCGGTGTGACCATCGTAACGAAGTATGGCAACCGTAGTAACGCAAAGAGAACAAAAACAAAAACGAGAGCTAGTCATGGCTACATCCGTGCAAAACCATCGCATTAATCTCAAGAGGCCGCGCGATAAGTACGCATTGAATCATGGGAAGTTCCTGTATGCTCCTTGCTCCCGCAGCATCTCCCACATGACACCGAAGAGGACGAGAGAAAGAACGAGAGGGAAAGGGTAGCGGTGTCGCGCTCGATCCTGATCTTCCCATGCTCTAACCCGCATCCAAGGTCGCCTTTGTCGTCTGCTGCAGCTGGATCTGTACAGCCATACGGAGGGCATCACATAACGTTTTACAGTGTCCCGTTGTGGTGAAACGTTATGTTACGCGACCTCACTTTACCTGGTCATGTGACCACATGGCCCATATAGTTACCGACATTTACCGGCTCAGAAATATGTTCTATGCGCAATGGTTTTCTCTGGTATAATACCAACGTATATGGGCAGCTCTCCTGCGGAATCAACTTTTTATTTATAAGCAAAGATTTTTTTTAACGTGATGGAGTAAGATAAAGCTGAATTAACAGTTTTTTATTCTTATAATATAGAATACACATAAGCTCTGGTGGGTGTCTCACATCAGTAAACTCTTGCGAACAAATCACTGTAAAAAAAATAAAGTCCTCTCAAATACGCAGCACCCTTGAAGGATTCAAACTGAATCATTCCTATTCCGATGGTGAGAGAGCGTCTTCGGAGGCTGGGCGCTATGAAGGAGGGGGGGGGAAGGAGGAGCACTAAAAATACCAAGGTACGAACAAAAAGGGGTTGGGGGCAGAGCCCTCAAGCCCACCCGCGCATATGCGGCGACACGTCAGGTTTGGGATGACGTAACAGTTCAGTGTCCCAGTTGGTGAACTTGTCTGCCTAGACCCGAGCGTGTTTCCAACTGGTCGATAGAGGTCACGTGGTATGAACCTCCTCGCCACGCGTCAACGCGCGCTTGGGTACACGCACCCAATGTGCGCCTCTGCATCGTTCGAGCAAATGCCTCGTTTGAGTAGCTCCCTGTCTCAAAGCTAAGCTCTCTGGTGCCAAACGGATGAAAGGAACGCGCTCGAACAACCACATATAGAGAGCTGTCGTCCGCCGCGGAGCTGCCAACCCTGGCAATGTGTCTTTCTCGTACAAAGATTTTGAAATCGGGCATGCATTGCGCAAACCGGTATAGCCTTTTCAGCGCTTATAATCCAGGCAAAACATGCTGAGCCACTGGGCTGTGGACGCATGTACGGCATTTAAGGTTTCGCAGAAGAAAGCTACTGAGCATGCTCAAAGTTGGTTCCCCCGCTTAGTCTATCAATTCAATCAATCAATCAGTCACATCAATCAATCATATCAATCAATCAATCAATCAATCGAGTTTTATTGTGATTCCCAAACAGCTTTGGGGGCCTTTTTAGGGTTACACTTCACATTATAAAACAGCACTGAACTAAAGAAACTACACGTCAATCATAACTACAATACTATTCTTGAACTTTTTAAAAGGTATAAAAAAGTCCACGTGAGGGTTAAAATACTTGTTGTACGTGAGCATCGTTCGTGTCAGCGGGGGACTGGACTCTAGATAAGAGTCCAGTCCCTCGCTTGACCCAAATTTCTCATGTAGGACCCTATAAATGTGGCAGCGCGCGGAAGATCGTCATTGGAAGGGTCTATCGACCAACTCATCTCACTGACGTCACCGTCGGTACTGCGCATGCGCAGACGCTTCACTCCTCCCAAATTTGGCTTCCGCGCAGGCGCAGTGCCCACACCTGGTGTGGGCAAAGCGGGTTTGTTTGTAAACACTGTGTTGGTGTATGCGATGATCATCCGGAACGAAACGGACAGGGGCAGTGATTGATCCAGGATTCCCGAGTTCTTCAGCGTGACCTCACGTCCGAACTAATGAAAGGGACAGTCATGCAGTACCACGATCAAATTGCCATGCACGCAGAGTGACTAAAATGCTGGACACCTTTCGCCAGTGTGACTGCATAATGAATGGAAGGCGATGTCGCACGTGCCTAATGTACACCACAGAGCCGGAGCTTCCAAGAGAGGACAGGGACTGCACGATCCTTAGAACGCGACACCAGTCGCCTTTTTGTCCCTCTTTGACTGAACTGGTTAAAGAAAGGCCAGTAGCTTCGTTCGTTTGTAGGGCAGTGCGCTTCTGGTATGTCTATTGAGACATGACCGGAAGTATACCGCCCTACACCTTTTGCATCGATGCAGGAGGGGCAGGTAAATTGAACCAAGCTAGTAATTAGCGCTCCCATTGAGAGTGCCCCAGCTGAGAGCGCCCCAGCTTAGAGAGCCCCATTTGAAAGTGCCCCAACTGCAGAGTGCTCCAGCTACAAGCGCTCCAACGGCGAGCGTCGCCGGCCGCTTCAATATACCTGTGGCAGCGCAAGACCAGTCTCGCACCGGCAGGGTTAAAATAGCGGCTGGGTTCCAAGTCCATTGTGAACCGCAGTGAGAGCAGCCATTGGCACAGCGCTCCTGCGGAGTCCCTCGCCAGGTGTCCTCAGCACCTCCAGCGTGCGCCAGACAACCGCCCTTGGCCCGTGCCGCCCCTGTCCCGAATTGGCCCGGTGTAGGACCCTGGCAAAGTTTGCGGTCGTCCCCGAACCGACTTCCAGGCAGGATTCGCATCGGCTAACGGCTACAGCCGAGCAAGAGGGAACGGGGGGACACCTGCGTGTTGTGCTCGTTTTCATTGTTTAGGCTTAGCTGGGAAAACCCAACGCATATTGTGTTCGTCTGCTGGGAGTGTTTGGTTCAACGCAGTACCGCCGTATCGTCGACGTTTTGGTTCTCTTTTTTGTTTTGCTGTCATCGACGCCAACGCATTCGCGTTTCCGGGTGAGTGGTAGCTCACTGGAGCGTTTTCTGCCTGTTTTTTTTTATTTTCTTTTTGTGTGTGTGGAAAGTATTTTTGAAATGGGATAAGGAGAGGGTAGGGGGAGAAACCTACGGCTACAATTCAGTCTGCATTTCATCTTTTTTTTTTTTTACAGTTATGAGAAAGGATTACAGTGTTATCTTGTCTTCCCCATTGTTTCGATTACATCATAAATGTGGCATCGGAGCATGTAATTTTTCGATTCGAGTTTTCTCTCGGGCAACTTTGACCTTTCAACACTGTTTTCTTCTTTCTCTTTACATGTTAAAAAAAGATAAATAAACGAAATATAATTTTAGTTTTTACAGAAATACCGTGCCTAATACGACTAAATATTTTTGTTTTACACTATAGTCGGTTACAAGTTAAGAAGGTAGGAGAGCTCCTCCCACAAGCGTGGTGCATACGTTTCAAATCCCTCCGCAATCGAAAGAAGAGTTCACTGGAAACGCTCCTTGTTCCACTTCAATGGATAGATAAGGGCCACAGAGTGGTGCCAACTTGTCTCGGAACCCCACTTTTCAAGAAAGCGACCTTTGTATTCATCGGAGAAGGAACCGAGCCCCTGAAAGTGGCCTTTGTATCAATCGGAGGGGAAGCTTATCTCCGAAAGTCGTCTTTGTTTGAATCGGAGGGGAAGACTCTATTGTCCCTCTCGTGGCTTCCACAATGCTAAGTCAAAGTCGAAAGATAAAGCAAATATGTACAGAAAGCCAAGACCCTCCTCGCGCGTTGGCCGCGACGTCACGGAAACGATGGGACGCTATTGGACGCGGAGGTGGCGGAGGAATATATGATTCCCTTTGAGGGGCATTTGCCGCTACCTTCTTGACTTGTAACCTACGAGAAACTGGTCGCTTGGTCAATAAAGTCTTGACCCAAATTTCTCATGCAATGCATCTCTGTTATGGAAGCTTTTGAAGCTGTTGTTATTGGATGATATATTTTTTTCATTAGTAAGGTGTAATGCCAGAATTTGAGACGAATAAGATTAATAAATTAATTATTTTGGTGTTCGTTGACCCAGAGCAAGACTGGTAATATGTTTCTCTAAAAACGCCACGCTTTGCTGTTATCGGCGCAAATAGGTATTCATACCAAACTTGTCTTTCGGTTCTAGGAATGCACACTTTATTATGCGGGGTCACGCCATTGCCCCTAAAATTGCGAGCATAGTACCGATTTGCGCACATATATAAATCGACCTTCTCCTCATAATGTGTGTTACCATCAAATCTTCAGTTTTCTCTTTACTAAAAATATACAATAAGATCTGTGTCTAAGTTTTCTATGGACTCAAACAATTTCAGAGAAATAAACAACAACCATAAAACATCAATTTTTTTTTACCGTTTAATAGTAGGCATTTTTTAACTAGAATACGCTGAAATATTAAGAAAAAGGTTTAATGTTTAGGGGAAAAATAAACACGGGAAGTCTCACAGTTATAGCCGCAGTTACTGAAACAGTTGTACTCTTCCGTCAATATATAGGAAAGCAAAAATAAAGCAACTATATAAAGTAACAATAAGCTCGTTCCCAGGTAAGGCAAACAAACTCAAGAATGAAAATATTGTATATTTATCCTTTTATATATTGCCTAGCAAAATGAAAGTCGCTTGTGAACAACCAGCGTGCGGTTCGGGCGTCGTGGTTTTAAACGCAACTGTCACGGAACAAGTTACATGTTACTCGAAAAATATGACCGAGTTAGAGTTATAGAAATTTCATTACAAGTTCAATAAGTATGCAGTTATGAAAAGTGTGTCAAATATAGTAAGCCCAAAACTTACAATCAGTTAATTTATAACTCCGGATTTAGGCGTATTGCATACGGTTATCCCGTTCTGTATAGCCTTGCATGCTCCCTCAAGGAGAGTGCAATATGCAGGCGAGCTGCAACCGTGGCGAGAGACGGGACAAGCACATCCACGACGAACAAGATTGAAGCTTCTTTGTATATTCTAAACTCAACACCCGTGGCTTTTTTTTTAAATTGAATTGATTCTGTTAGTCTTTTCCTGGGAATAATTCTAAAGCAATCAAACCTCTAAATGCCCAAACACCAGGGTGGAAAATAAAAGTCGAAATGATTTAAATCAAACCAGTTCTCCTATCGGAGGTGTGTCCGGTCGTATTGCAGTACTCAACGAGCACTGTCTTGGTGCTCGTAGCGTGGGTGGCTTTCGCCACGTCTCTGGTGAGCCTCTTTCTGCCGGTTTCACCAATGTACTTCGCGTTGCAATCGATGTGCTCTACTTTATACACTAGTTCGCTTTGGACGTCCGCAGGGGTGCGGTCTTTGGGATTCGCGAAAGCCTCTGACGAAGTGTGATGCGGTTTGAAAAACAGACTGCACAGCCAACGGACGTATATACGGCTCGTCGAATTGCGTACGACACAAACTGCCCATACGGAATTGACACACTAGATCCCCTCCTTTCCCCTGGCTCACTTGCCCTACTTTGTCATGTGCCTCCGGGTGTCCCTGGGATAGTGACGCTTCTCCAAACTGCTAACCACATTTGTAACCTCATGCAGTCGCAGGTGTTCGCTCGATGACACTGTAACGCAAATCGATACAAAAAGTTTGTTTTACGGCCCGTTTGTGCTAGATCTTGTGATGTGAGTTAAATGACAAAAAAAACTGCCTGTGTCACATGGCAGAGGCTCTGTCACACGGCTTGCGATACACTGCCGTTTCTACGCTGCCATTATTACTTCGGCGCACAATTATATCAAAACAAGGCAAAACACCATCTTTTTCTGTTTCTTGAGTTAACTGTAGGGAGAAGTCAAAGCCGTTCAGCGCCACGTGAACGGAATGCAAGTTATCTTAAAATAGCGAATGTATTATCCAGATATCGACAATACATTTTTACAGTAAAGGACAATGATCTTATTACCGTCGTCTCCAAGTGCTCTATCACCATGTTAGCCACGGGAACAGAAATCGGACTTCCCATGGGGCATCGCTCAACTTGATAAATCATGTTGGCAAAACTGAAGTTTGCTCCAAACACAACCGGAACAAAATGGCCATGTCCTCCACCAACAAAGACGTTCGGCATTCTAGCGAGCAATCCTCCTTTAAACTTGTATCCACGGCGTCGATAGCCCGTCCAAGAGAAAAGTTTGTGAACAAAGAGATCACATGAAAGGATACCATCACTTCGTCATCCTCGAGCCGCTGAGTATACGAAATAAAATAACCAAATCTTGGGAATATATAACTGACCTCGAGTTTCCGTCTGTTACAGGCTTTAACATTTCTACTAAGAATTTCGATAAGTTGTAAGTTGGGACATTCACAAAACGAAACGATGGAATGCAGAGGGCAGCCTGCTTTATAGGCAATCCGTAAATATTAGGAGTTGCCAGTCGGACGAAAAAGTCAGAGATACGCCACCGTCTGATCCAGGCGTCCTTTGTTCTTCAGCGCCTTCAAATGATTAACCAGCTGTCTGTCCGATTTTGCAGTGGGATCACAATTCAACTCCACAAAGTGCAAAGTGTCCTTCAATATCTTGTACATGTTCTCGTGGTACGCTTTCCGATCCCATAACACACTTACCCGTGCCCTTTAAAGACGGAAGGGCAACAATAAAGTTGTCTGATTTTAAATCATTCCTTGCCGCTTGCTCACCACCACTAAGGTTCGTACGAGTGCCTGTTGGATTTGAGAAAATGCTAACAATTCGGCTACGGGCCAGGTGCACACAGGTACACCATGAATATTACGCAATTTTTTTTTTCAATCTCTACGATTATATCACGCTTAGAAACTCCGTGGGGCAACCTCGAAATTCAGTCGCAATAGTGATAAAGTACGTCATGCTTACAATGACGTTGATGATGTCCTTTTGAAGATGTTTACAAGGACACTGGCGATAAGTAGTGGCTGGTGGGCTCTCGCCTCATTCGTGTTGGTTCTTACTTAAGATGGAACCCAAGAAACTATTCGAGTTCACCTACGACACCAAGCGCGCAGTCAAGCACATCATCTGGCGAATATTACGGAGGTTAAACCCTCTGCTCGCTTTTCGCAGGTCATCTCGCAACTCCAAGGGTATATTCCAAATAACTTTGAATTAGCTAAAACTCCGCAGCAAGCACCATGGACGTGTAGTTCTATCGACATTAAATTGACCATCCCCGGTGTTACGCAAAAAGCGGCTACTCCAACACCTGTTATGATGCAGCTAGCACTTGAGTATATACATCATGCCTATCTCTCATCCCGGCACATATATACGGACGGGTCAACTAACTTTTTATCCTCATTCATTGGAGCCTATATTCCGTCAACTAGCACGACAATCGAAACGAAAATGAGCCATATTACATCCTCGACAGCAGCTGAACTTGCGGCTATCCGGGCAGCTGCTGCCTACATCAGCACTCAAAACCCCCAAAACTGGACAATATTTGTAGACTCTAAGTCCGCTCTCAGCGCACTCATGCATAAAAGAAAGAATAACGTGAATTCTCAACTGATTTACGACAGATTACAGAAATTCCATGATGTGAAGTGTCAGGGACATGAAATTGTCTTACAGTGGGTACCGGGGCATAGTGGCATACCCGGCAACATCTGTGCTGACAAAGCTGCTAGTGACGCCCACGAAGCTGATAATACCTGTGCAATTCCTCTGTCAAGGACAGATGCAAATGATATAGTCCGAAAAATTGGGAGAGAAATATCATCCAGACTATGGACAGATTCATGCTACTATTATGCATACTTGAAAAATATTGACCCGGAGTTAAAGTTCCGAATGCCGGGAAATATAAAACGACGAACAGAAACTGTGCTGCATCGAATACGCTTGAATGTGGCTTTTACTAGAAAATACCTTAATATTATCGGTCAAGTAGATTCGCCGCGTTGTACAGCATGCTCAACAACACACGACATTAAACATGTACTCTGCCACTGTTCACTATATAGTTCCCAAAGGAAAATACTAAAACAATCCTTGGACATACATGATCAGGACATTACGCTCGGCCATATATTAGGTCCCTGGACTTCAGTAGCAAAAGCATCCAAAGCAACCAACGCTATACTCCGGTTTTTAAAGGACACCCGCCTGGACCAAAAGTTGTGAACTGACATCACTCTTTTTAATTTACGTGTGGCTATTTATTTTTCGCCAATCTTTGAGTGCGTATATATGTGTATGTGTGTGTGATATGTGTGGGGGAGGGGGGATACGTGTGTATATGTGATCTCACTCTTTCTTTACTTCTCTACTCTGTCTGCTGTCTCTCTACTCTCTTCCTTTTCACGCAAAGTAGCAAACCAGCACCCACAAGCAGGTTGACCTCTTTGCTTTCCTGTAAATAAACGTACCTTACTACTACTTAAGATGCCACCTGCATAGGTTGAGTATCTCTTTGTCGCGTTCAGTCGGAGTTAATTTTTTAACTACGAGTTCTCCCGACTTTTGGAACATTTTTGCGTACGCTATAGCGTTGCCCCTGTATCAAGGACGTTATCAGAGCGCAAAAAGCGATCTTCTAAAAGTCCTTGTTGCCTGCATGGGCTTACTTACAACGGGCACCGGGAACAAAAACGTTATCGATAATAAGCAGCCGATTTTCAGAGCCTGTGGTATATACTTGGTACTCTTTCTTCGGCGCCGCGGGTGGGGACTTTTTATAGCCCCGTCGGTTACAATTGGCATCGACAACTTGGGCGGTCGGCTCATCTGCGCCGCGACGCCTGCCCCGGGGTCGCACTCGGAATAGTCTGCATCGAGTCAAACCAATATCACATAAAAGCAGTGGTGGATAAAAATATTTAAGTTAAGTTACTAAATACCTGCGTGATAAAGTATTTGAAATACTACTCATGTTACTTTGACTGTAAAGTATATTGAGTAGAGTACAAATACTCAGAAAAGTAATTTAATTACTTTTGAAGATACTTCCGCATTGCGTAATTTGTATCGACGCCAGTGACAAACACAATTATACAGTTGCGCCAATCTGGTTTATCAGAATAATTTACGAAACGCAACAGCAAAAAAAAAAAAAAGAAACAGAAAAAAACATTGCAGGACTTTTTATGCAGTCCGACGATAAGGAGCAGGATATCACTGCTACATGTTACAAAACATTTCTGGGACAAAGAAAAGGGAATCTCGGACAAAAGCTCACCGGACAGAAGCTCACCCATCTTTTCACAGACCCGGAGAAAAGCTCACCAGGAGAAAATTTCACGTTGATCTTAACACGGGTGCGAACAACTTAGGTGCATGCGTCCGACACTAAATTGTAACGATAAGTTAAATCTGACGGGCGCATGGTTTGTTGATCAGAGTAGAAATAAGTTTATTTATCGATTGGTTAAAAGCGAATGCAGTACCCTACTAGCTCCAGCAGTCTTGGTAGATATCGGTGTACCTGGAATCCCTCGCAAATATTTTTCAGACGATTCTGCAGGCGCAGAGGGGATTTTCGCATCCGCTACCTCTCCGGGCTTCTGTCAATGCCATGGCAACGAGCGCCTGATTTTGCTGTAGGCATTCAATCAGCCTCCTGACGCTTAGATGGGCGTGGCCGACGAGCTTCTGGAACCCGGTATTTTATCCTTCGTATGTGTTGTTCGTCCGGTCTAGTTACCTTGAAGATTGGCGTCGTACATATTCCACCGTTCCGGGGGAAACTCCTCTCGTCGTCGGCGCAATGTCAAGCAAAGCGAAGAATTCGATTGGTTGCCGCCGCATAAGGAGCACAAGCATAACGGAAGGGGCCGTTGACATGCGTGCAATCAAAGTATAGTCCAGCAGGTCACCGATGTCCTTTTCCCTGATGAAGGTTCGTCCTTCGGGGAGGGTCAAAAGGCTGTCCCAACAGGGATTGATGTATGCGTATTGCTGATGGCTGTAAATAAATTGAATTTGCAAGAATTAATTATAAATGACGGTACAGGAGGGGGCAGTTAGGTATGAACTTTGGTCTGGACAAAGTAACAATTACCTTTTTTTTTGCGATGAGGAGTAGAGAGAGCTTACGATACAAGAATTGGTGGTTGAGAAAGTGTATGTACAAATAAGTATAGATGAACAAAATACCTTAGTGAGCATGGAAAGCATGCAAGCGATTAAGGCAACAGCAATGGAGTTGCAACAAAGAGTAGGGCGTAGCTACAACAGGTGTGAAGTGGTTTAGAGAGATCTTGGGGATAATTATGGGGCCTAGGCTGACTTCTTGGGAATGCAGTTCAGTGCATAAAACCGGAAGTTCAAGCAAGGATAAAGATAAAGTATCCAGGAGTGTGAACACATACTAAAATACCGAATAAAGTTGCACTGGGCGACATCAGACGTACATTATTCCAAGGTAGGGGATTGAATTATAGTGATGGGGCGAAACTCCGGAGGTTCAGTTTCGGACTGTTTCGGAAGATTCCGAAACCTTTTGAACAAAATTTCGGTTGTTCTGGAGGTTTGGCAGTTTTGTCGCTCTCCAGCCAACATGGTGTTGTTCCTTTTGTTTTGTGGGCGTTCGGAGTGTTTGAAGACTCTAAACCTTGGTAATGACCAAAATTTCATCAGTTTCTGACTTATTTTCTGCGTTATAGCAATACATACCAGGTTTCCCGTAGTATGTAGGGAATCTTCGTAGATCTTAAGATCCCATGTTGAGGCTTGCGGGCGCGATCGCCCCATCGAGCGCGTTCTTGATCCGCGCTCCAAGTGACGGCGAAACTGACGGCAGGAGCTCAAAAAGCAAAGCTCTGTGGTAAAGCTTTATTGTAGATTGTGCGTGTTCAATTGTCAGAGCTCTGGATGCAGTGTGTGGGCCTCCCGAACGTTTCGGTCACGAATCACGGTTGACTAACCAGTGACCCCTTTCCACTCTGGAAACACGCTGCCAGTGGTCGGCAGTGGAGCATTCTGTGTGAAAGCGCCTAACAGTGATGCACGAGCGATAAACATCTTCGGGTAAATGATGGATTGGTATATTTCTGAAGAACGAGGACAAAGTTAGATAGCCACTGCAGCAGATGGTGACGGAAAATGAAGCGATCCATGTTAATTTGTACTGCGCAATTAGCTTCAGCTTCGCGAAGGTTTGTCACCGCGTGACATATTTGCACTTATAAAGTTCTTTGGAACCTACCGTACCTAGATCAACAATGTTTATTTCTTATAAGCATAATATACTTATACAGTACTGGAGGTTTTGTGCAGCACGTGCGCATGTTCACGATTGCATAACACAGATGTCGGAGATCTTCCGACACAGTCACTCCCACATGTCACGTGTGTTATGTCAACGTAAACCGCAACGTTCTGGGCGCTTGGAACGAACACAACAGACGTCGTCGAGCTATTGATGCGATGAAAACGAGCGTTGCGATTTGTGATAATCGATACACCTGCCCTCTCTGTTTTGGTCACGTGACGACGTGAGTATGGAAGCTGCGAATTCGAAACCGTTTTGATCAATGGCACAAAATTTCAACATTTTGTGTCATGTTGTCAGTTATTTTATTTCTCCGTATGTCATATTTTATCTGAACGAGCCTGTTTTGTTAAAACAAGTAGTTATATTTCAAATTTTATTTATTTAATGCTGCTTATAAGATTGTTTTGTTAAAAAAAAAGTTCCAACGTTAGTAATGTGGCCTGGCCACTCTAGGAACGCTTTGAAACTATCCGAACCTATCCGAAACACACTGAGGTTCGGCCGTTCTTCCGAAACTTTCCAAAGCCCCTGTTTCGGGTTCGAAACCTGTTTCGGAAAAAGTTTCGCCCTATCACCAAATTTGAAGATCGACGATAGGGAAATTGTAGACGAGAAGTAATAGGCACGGAGCGCATTAAGCTATTTGCTAATGAGGATTGTTGACACGAAGTGATGAAAACAATCTAAGAAGCGGACAGTGTTGTCCTGTCCTGTTTTCCCACTCTCCAGAGTTCAAAATGTAAGTTCTTAGCCAGTTCGCCTACATTTTTGCATTAACTCTAGTAAAATATTTGGGCAACAGTAGGGGCACATAAGAAACTTCACAAGAAGGTTACTGCAACAAAATAACATATGGGAAGATCCAGACTAGTAAATCAGCTTTGGTGACGTATAATTGGTTCCAAACAGGTATTACTAGAAAAAAAGTATATATTTCATGGCTAAGTTGTGTATCGGGGTCAGGTCGGTTGTGTTGCCAACCGAGATGTAGTGCTTTACATACCTAGACATAGACACATTGCGCGGCGTCTGTGGAGAGCTAGATGAAATGGCTGAGCATGTGAGGAAATTCACCCTGCAGTTACCAAAGGCGTGACAGCGTAATTTAAAAATAACGCGCTGGAAATAAAGTACAGCGAGGTAGAAATAAAAATAAAAATAGCAAGCAACAGAGACCAAAACTATGTGCCAAAGTTGCAAAGGAAGGGAAATGTGGCGACGGGTTCGGACAAAAGACCGGTAAAGTTGTGGATTGTCCATTCCCAAAGTGTACAACCGAAAAAAAAAAAACTACCGCCGTCTTTTGAGGTAGCTTGTGAGAAATTGTTTAGGAAAAGCACCCCTGAGGGGAACCTCTTCACCCACATTGTGAACGCACGCACTTGTACGTACAGATGGTGTACGCGTGCGAGGGTACGCCTTGTATAGGAGCGCATGTGTGCGTGTTGATGGGGAGAAGCGACTATAGCCGCAGCGCCGCGGGCAACGAAATTCAATATTGCGGCGATGGTGCTCTGGAAAACCATTCGGTGCACACACAACGAACCGTACAAACACACATACAAACACACACACACATGCTCTTGTCATTTGGATCTCCCCCACTGCGGTTTCTCCCCAAACCTCCAAAACAAACTTGCTGCTAGAAAAAAAAAATAATAACTGCCGGCTTGGTTCGTTTCGGCCCACCTTGTATATATACTTGAATTCAAGGCCCGTTCCCGGCCCGTGGGCCCTTCATGGATGTAGCCGTCAAGCCCGAACCCGGCCCGTGGCCCGCAGGCTGCCGTTCCTAAGACCGACACACAATCAATTCAGAGACAAAGTTGTACGTCCCAGAGACAACGTGGTGGTGCCAACGTTTGAGCGCCGCACACGTCGCCGCTTTTAGCTCGTCCCGCGCTTCGCGCTCCGTCAGTTCCAGTCCCCCGTTCGGTTGGCAGCGCGGCAGCAGCGGCCCAGGGTCTGCCTTGGCCACTGCCCAGGTCGGGCGCGATGCGGGCCACATCTGCCGCTGTCGCGCGGGGCATTGCTGCACCCCTGGTATGCCTCGCTCGCGTTCGTCTTTGACCAAAGATGGCCGAAACATAGGCTTCAGTGACGTACACTTTTCCTTGGCAGGGGCTGGTCAGGTGTTCCGAAAGAGATGCAATGTCACGGAGATGTAACGACACGCACATATGTAATGACAAGGAGACAAGTTACGTCAAAAACAGATATATTGGATGGATGTAACCGCTGTAACGTCACTCACAGATGTTACCTCACTGGCAGATGTAGCCTCACGTATAGACGTAGCATCATGGACACACGTTACACCCCAGAACATCATGGATAAAGGGGAACGTCATGGGACAGACGTGTCGTCATGGACATTCTTGTCTCGCCAAATATAGCGGAACACTTACTGCGTCAAGTCACGTGACCAGGTGACACCCGTGCACGTATTCTACGTTCACAGTAGTTGAGAGTGCTGTAGATTTAATGTTTTACAAGGAAAGACACCCAAGACGCGTGACGAAGCGCACTTTGCGGGAGAAACGTCGCATCTACGTATTTTTTTATTTATTGATTCTTTATAAGGGAGGATGGCACAAGGCCGCTGTGGGGGGTAAGGCGCTTGAGGGAGGGGAGGGGGAAGTGTCTGGTTTTTACGGAAGTGGCATCAGTTCCGCCGTTTTTGGTCTTCGGTGTCTTCTGCAGCACCTAAGTCATGCAGGGTATCCTGGAGCAGCTGAAAGGAAAGAGTGAGTCAGCCAACACTATCCTGGTCAGACCGCTAACGCTACCAAAAGTGGCGAGAAGGTGTCTACTGGCTGGTTGATCGAAGAGGTGTTGAACGAGAGTTGCATGGTCGGAATGAGCGATGTGTACAATCGTGTCCCGGCCGGTCGTGAATGCGGTGCAATCCCATGTAAGATGAAGGAGGTCTGCTTTCGCTGTCTTCTGGCAGTGAGGCCAGCTCAGGGGAATAGTGAGGTCGATAGGGAGCCATTTTTGAGTAATATGTGTTGTGTATGCAGCGTTAGTCATGATTTTGTTAAGAAATACTTCTTGTGCGCGCGTATATTTGTCGGTGGGTGAGAAAAGGGTTTCGGGTGTCGCCCTCTGGAGGCGATCCTTACTATCTTTGCGGATAGTAACTAAGATAGTAACTCCTCACACATCCCCTTCGCAAATCCCTATTTGACCTTCATGTCGCCTTGGAGTTTTCTTCACTATCTACGTGCGCATCTACGTATGAAACAAAAAATACTGTTGCGAAGCCTGAACGTTTTTTTTGGGGGCGCTTGGTGGGAACGCGTGAGGTACAAAACGCAGGAGTGAAGACACCTTTTTCGTCTCCTTGCAAGCTAGCCGAGTTTCCAGAGTGATGTGTTGGATAATATGACAGCAATAAGCGCATAGTGGGACACAGCTGGGATTTCTTATATCGCAACAAGGCTGCCACAATTCCTATTAAATATGAACACACGCTCACAAAATTTGAGAATGACAATTTTATGACCTGTCTCTGTTCGAATACATAAATATTGTCAACAACGACCCTACCTTCGTTTTTTGCACACTCAGATTCACTGCGTCTCATAGGAGCCCGTGGGGCCGTAATTGTGAACCTCCACAAGTGTGGATACCGCAGCGTCGTCTGCTGCGGGCGCACATTGAGAACCAGATGGATCTCGACGACGAACGTCTGTTTTTGGCCGAGCTGCACTCTTCTTATTAAATGCTTCTTCTGCTTGTTGTAACTTTTTTTTTTTTTAAAGGGTGTATTGTTTTGTTCTACATGCGTGGGAATTCAGCAAAGCGAGAAATGGCAACTCGGATGTCTCCATTCCCATAATCTTAGTACTTTGGCTTGTAGAACCGTGGGTCCTACACAATTTTCCAATTTCGCACAAGCCACAGTTTTTATAAAATAATGAATGCTCAATGGAGCCGAGGTCGATTAAAAAAAATAACCTGACTGTTCGCCCCCCTTTCGTTGACTAATCAATCGATTGATTCGTTAGTTGTTTGATCTCCGAGCATATTATGTAAACGACGATAAAACTTTTTTTTTAAATTTTACTGTCATAAATGACATATTGTAGTAACCGTTGAAATGACGTTGGAACGCCTACGCAATTATAAACTCGGGAAGCCTTTTTAAAAGTAAAGTCCTTTTTTAGTTAATGTTAAACATCATAATCACTCTCAATGACAATCCCAAGAATGCTGAAGTGGTTTACCGTGGAAACCCGAGTCATAATAAATACAAAGACGTCAGAAATAATGATGCCTACATTTTTTACTTTCTTTTTGGCCCGACTTTCCCAAACGTAAGACTCCGATTAAAAACATAAAACATTTGATCGAGATTAAAGCATTACTTGAATAATATTAATGTTAATCGATTTTTCGATACACGATTTTTCTACTTTCGCTAAATACTACTTATAATCACTCGCTAACGTTAATAACTAATGAAACTTGCCTTGGGTTTCCTTTCTGGGCAATGGCGGTCGCTAAAACAAATTTTGAGAAATACGAGCATCGTTCATTTCCTCAACACGGAGCCAGAACAAGCGGCCACGTGGCCTGGTGCTTATCCAACTGTCAACGTCAATCATAGCCACGCTCTGGGGTTGGCAAAGTATGAAACGCGTGCTGAGCTCCAGGCATTGTTAGAGTTCAGCTATTCTCATCACCGCAGTGGTTGGACACGAGCCACTGTCCGAGTGTCCGCCGAGGCATTGAGTGTTACGAGCGGAAGTCAACAGCTCACGCAGTTCTCATGTCTAGAGCATAAGTCGCGCTCGACTGTCGTCGGGCGGGTGGTTTCGATCCCACAATTACGTCAACATCAAGCTTTGCCAAATCCAAACTGAAAGAAATGGACCCTTTTTATTTTCGCAACTTCACCGCGACAAAGAAGCTTCTGAATCAGTGGCGCTCTGTGCGAGTATACTTGGGCCAGACTAGGACCAGTACGCCTCTGTAAAGTCACGAACATTCCAACCCGATATCGGTTAGGGCGGAGGTCTATCGAAATGTCTGGTGTGAGTCGCTAGCACTCATTAGAAAAAAAGTGCCGCTGAGCCCGACGCTTCGTGGTGCGGGTCGTTTGTTTGAGTCACAAAGGGTGTACCATATTTCAAAAGAAAAGGATTTTGCCAGAGCTTCAAAATATTAAACTCTTGACACTTGTAGCCCTTCCTAAGAACATCGAAGTGGGTGAACCCACACTGCCGAGCATCTAATAACACACACGCTGCTGCGCTTCTCGCTTGCAACAATTTAATCCATCGCGACAGGTTTATTAGAACAGTTTTTTTTCACTTGCCTCGGATGTCAAGCGAACGAATAGTTTGCAAATCGTAACCAAAATAGACACTCCTTAACCATCGCAACGTTGTAGAATTGTTGCGACTCTGTCAAACTCACCCACCCCACGACACAGAAAAAGGAAACATCTCCTGCAGCTGCCATAACTTTCTTATACCTAGAGGCTTGTAAACATAATAATTTCTAAAAATCATCACCAATAACTTCTTTCAATGCACAACGTTTATATTTCAATAAAAGCTAAGAGATGTACAAAAAAAAAAACGTAGTATCTGCGATTTGACATTCCATAGTAGCAGCAACGTAAATATCCGGCTTTTTTTTTTTTTTACAGAAAGGTGTATTTAAAGTGAATTTTGCATTTGATCCGGAAAGAGGCATCCGTCATGGGGTTCCAAGCTTCCCAACTTGTGTCTAGAGCAGGCGACGCATCCACACAATCGATTGTTTAAATTTTGGCCGTACGCTCGTAACACGACTCCATCTTCACTGAAGCACTGAACTGTACCGCACTATTTTCCGTTAAAATTGTTTTCCCAACGATAAAACAGGGCAAAAATAAACGCAAAAAACTACAGCGCCGCGCGCGCGCGAACGTGGAGTGCTTATGGGACGGCCAACTCCTATTCCCAATACGATGATGATGATAGTCTGACAGTAGTGCCACCTCTGGGTCAATCTCAAGGCCATTCGTAAAAGTATATCAACATGGTAGAGGGGTTCAGAGCGATAAACTGGCAGCTGAACGTGACACCCACCCGTCGCCGCCATGTTGCCCATATTTAGACCACTGACACGTGACCTGAAAGTTTTACGTCTAGATTTTAACGAAGTACAGCGCACAAAAAATTGCTTATTGACTTTTAATAAGAGTATTGACGAGATAAGTTATGTTTCGTTTGCAGGGGCGGATCCAGAACTCCGTTTTGGGGGGAGGGGGGAGGTCGGTCGGAAAATTTGTAAGGATACTATTCTCCCATTCTTTCGTGTGCACCGGGGGTCCACCCATGTCAAATTGCCCTCCGAGAAGGGGGAGGGGGAGGTCGACTTCGTATGGGGGGGGGGCGCCCCCGTCGCGCTCCCCCCCCTTCGATCTGCCCCTGTTCGTTTGTTATTAGTTCAAAAATGTGCTTTTACGACAAAAACTTGGGCAGCTTCGCGATGTCTCCGTTAGATGTCGTCAGCCGCGGTGCTATATTGAGCAGGTCTCAGTTAAGAAGAAAGTTAAGGCCACAGAAAGAGATCGGTGGCTAGAGGGAATGCAGACAAAGACGGCTCTGGAAAGCTATAGATTAAACAAAACAGTTATTGCCAAAGAAAGCATTTATGACAATTCTAGGGCAAGCTCATTGTTGTTTGAGGCAAGGACAGGTCTTTTGCGAACCAGGACATACATAGCGAAGTACCAAGAAATGAATACAGTGTCCGCTGCTTGTGGAGAGAAGGACGAGACGGCTGAGCACTTGATACTCTACTGTAAAGGGCTTCACCCTATGCCTACCGAAAACAACATAGATTTAATAAAGTCATTGGGTTTTAGAGACAGCGAAGGAAAAATGAATTTCAAGACAGTAGAGATTACCAAACAAAGATTAAGTGAATGGTGGCAGAAAGCACGAGAACACTAGGTATTCTCTTATTAACTGATGGCAAGGGGTTTTTGTAGCCTCACTTTCCTTTCGGTGCGGGGTGAATGTGGTTTTCAAATTTGAATATTCTAAGCTTAAATGGTAAAACAAAATGGCTAGGTGGCGTAAGCTACCACCCGATCCAAAGGGCTCAGCCGTATTCATCCATCCATCCATCCATCCTATTTTGGGTTTTTATCGGAGCTGGACACTGATATCTGGGGCTAACAGTATAGAAAAGTTGTTTATTATGTTTTTTACAGCGATCTCAATAAAATCTTGGCTCAGTTTTGCAAAAGAGCCTCATTATATGGTACGGTCACGTGTCTAGCGGTCAAAATTGTACAACCACAGCGGCAGCCCAGAAATAAAAGGGGGGGGGGCAGTTTTGCCTGGTGAACGGATACCATATTTTACGGTGACAGCGCAGGGAAAACCACTCTCACACCATACACTCAGGAAGACAAGCACACGCGCTGAACTTACAACTCTTGTGTATTCGACTACTTCATTTTTCTCTTCAACGTCCGGGTTGACTTTTCCGAACGTGATAGGTAGAAGAAGTAGCACGACATACAAGGAAAATTCTAAATACACGGCAAAAGAACAGTAAAAGAAGAAAAAAAAATAAAGAAATGAAAAAAAAATATAAACTAAAAACTTTTACAAATAGTCCCTCTCCCTCATCGCTATCATTTAGACAGAAATCGAAGCTCCTTGGTCGACAGCGCTATAGAAGGACTACTTACACGCTTGTCCTTCAGCTGTGCTAGCCTTTCCGCTTCCATTATTTCTCTTGTCAATGCGTTTCGACTTCTACCGATCACAGAACAATTTTCAAAATGGGCTACACAGCCACAGTCGCGACAATGGATTCCCAAGCGTCCAGCTACGACTCGGTGGGTGTTGTAAAAATGCTCTCTTAAACGATCATTTAAACACCTTCCAGTCTGGCCTACATATTCTCTACCACATGAGAGTGGGACCGAATATACGACTCCTTCAGTACAACTTACAAAGCTCTTTTGGTGCTTTTTTGAACAACCAACTTCCCGGTGTGCCGATCCGTTTACCTTCCTGAACAGGCTGAGAAGCTTATTTGGTGCTGAAAAAGCAACATTAAAGGGGCGATGCAACAATTTTTGTACTTTGCGCAAATACCGCTTAGAACGGATCCCTGATATTAATGACCTATGAAACACGCGTTCGTTTTTGACCCCACGCAACAGAAGTCCCAGAAAAAAATTAAAGAAAAACGAGCAGGCTTCACCCCCTCAACTCGCAGCCAGAACAAGCGGCCACGTGATCTGGAGCCGATTATATGCCGCCAATGTTGGTCATAGCCACGCGCTGGGGTTGGCAAAGCACAGGACACCCTCTGAGTTCCAGACATTGTTATGGCTCGGCTGTTGTCGTCATTGCAGCGATTGGACACGAGCCACTACCCGAATGCTTCTCGAGCTTGTAATTATCACGAGCCCAAATCGAGTTCCCACGCATTGCTCGTGTCCAATATATGAACCACATTCAAATATCGTCACTGGGGTGCACTGCGATCCCCACGTTACATCATTCAATTTTGCAAAGGAGAGATTGAATGAAAATGATCGCTTTTGTCCTTGAAATTACACCCCAACAAAGGAGTTTCTTGGCCAGTGGCGTTGCGTGCGAGTGTCCATGAGTCCCACTAGTGCCAGTAAGCTCGTGTAAAGTGAAAATCATGCCAACTGAATATTGTTGCACCTCTTCTTTAATGCGGTTACCTTTCTTTTTAAGACCGTGCGAAACTTTATGTATATAGGGAACAACGGCCGTCCTTTTCTTTTTGTAATGCGTTTAGGTCGCTCACCCCATCTTATTTTCTTTAATAAATCCTCTGCCACGGCTGTAAGTAATGTACTAGGATATCCTGTTGACTTTAACCTGGCGATTTGAGCATCAAAGCTAACCTTAAGTGAATGAATACAAGACTTATTAAGAGCATTGGTGAGACATAATTTAACAATGCCTCGCTTAACAAGCTTGGAGTGTGCTGACTGAAAATTAAGAAGAGGTTTCTTCCCTCTCGGTTCGTACGACCAGCATACATAATGCTCCGAAAAAATTAATCTGAGGTCCAAGAACCGCAAGGATCTTTCTGTGGGGAGCTCATGAGTTATTTCTAGTGGATCTACACAGGATTTAAAGCAGGAAAGAACGTTAGACCAATATTTGAAAGTCATTAGCTGCACAATCTTGCACAATCAAAAAATCATCAACAAAGCGAAACACCTTCACAACAGTAGAAGCATCTAAGCTACTTGAAAGGATACGGTCCCGATGCGCGAGGTAAAGGTTACTCAAAACTGGTGCTATGCATGAACCAATGCATACCCCTGCTTTTTGCAGAAAGGTGTTATCCTCCCAACACGCAAACGTAGATCGTAAATATACGGTGAGCAACTCAAGGAAACCACCTTGGGAAATTCCTGACGCGGTCTGAAAAGCAGTAATACCAAAAGAGTCAATGCAGTCCTCAACACACTTTAACAGCTCATCCTGCGGAAGAGAGTAGTAGAGGTCCTTTATGTCCACTGACAAGGCCTTGAGATGCCAATCATTAGAGTTTGTTAAAAACGTTATCACTTCGCTAGAGTCTTTTAGCATAAAGGGATCCTCAACCGGCAAGAGATTTTTTTTCTCCTGCAAGAATAAAAGGCAATAGACTTCTGCCACGACCCTTTCTCAGATACAATCACCCTTAATGGGCAATCTACTTTATGAGTTTTTGCGCTGAAAAAAGCTCTAAGCTAAGGTTCCTACTGCGTTCAATAGAGGAGCACAATTGTTTTAGCCCTAGCTCACTACATAATTGTTTTGCTACACTTTTGACCTTGGTTAAAGGTTAAAGGAAACCAAGGTGGTTTCCTTGAGTTGCTCACCGTATATTTACGATCTACGTTTGCGTGTTGGGAGGATAACACCTTTCTCCAAAAGCAGGGGTATGCATTGGTTCATGCATAGCACCAGTTTTGAGTAACCTTTACCTCGCGCATCGGGACCGTATCCTTTCAAATAGCTTAGATGCTTCTACTGTTGTGAAGGTGTTTCGCTTTGTTGATGATTTTTTGATTGTGCAAGATTGTGCAGCTAATGACTTTCAAATATTGGTCTAACGTTCTTTCCTGCTTTAAATCCTGTGTAGATCCACTAGAAATAACTCATGAGCTCCCCACAGAAAGATCCTTGCGGTTCTTGGACCTCAGATTAATTTTTTCGGAGCATTATGTATGCTGGTCGTACGAACCGAGAGGGAAGAAACCTCTTCTTAATTTTCAGTCAGCACACTCCAAGCTTGTTAAGCGAGGCATTGTTAAATTATGTCTCACCAATGCTCTTAATAAGTCTTGTATTCATTCACTTAAGGTTAGCTTTGATGCTCAAATCGCCAGGTTAAAGTCAACAGGATATCCTAGTACATTACTTACAGCCGTGGCAGAGGATTTATTAAAGAAAATAAGATGGGGTGAGCGACCTAAACGCATTACAAAAAGAAAAGGACGGCCGTTGTTCCCTATATACATAAAGTTTCGCACGGTCTTAAAAAGAAAGGTAACCGCATTAAAGAAGAGGTGCAACAATATTCAGTTGGCATGATTTTCACTTTACACGAGCTTACTGGCACTAGTGGGACTCATGGACACTCGCACGCAACGCCACTGGCCAAGAAACTCCTTTGTTGGGGTGTAATTTCAAGGACAAAAGCGATCATTTTCATTCAATCTCTCCTTTGCAAAATTGAATGATGTAACGTGGGGATCGCAGTGCACCCCAGTGACGATATTTGAATGTGGTTCATATATTGGACACGAGCAATGCGTGGGAACTCGATTTGGGCTCGTGATAATTACAAGCTCGAGAAGCATTCGGGTAGTGGCTCGTGTCCAATCGCTGCAATGACGACAACAGCCGAGCCATAACAATGTCTGGAACTCAGAGGGTGTCCTGTGCTTTGCCAACCCCAGCGCGTGGCTATGACCAACATTGGCGGCATATAATCGGCTCCAGATCACGTGGCCGCTTGTTCTGGCTGCGAGTTGAGGGGGTGAAGCCTGCTCGTTTTTCTTTAATTTTTTTCTGGGACTTCTGTTGCGTGGGGTCAAAAACGAACGCGTGTTTCATAGGTCATTAATATCAGGGATCCGTTCTAAGCGGTATTTGCGCAAAGTACAAAAATTGTTGCATCGCCCCTTTAATGTTGCTTTTTCAGCACCAAATAAGCTTCTCAGCCTGTGCAGGAAGGTAAACGAATCGGCACACCGGGAAGTTGGTTGTTCAAAAAAGCACCAAAAGAGCTTTGTAAGTTGTACTGAAGGAGTCGTATATTCGGTCCCACTCTCATGTGGTAGAGAATATGTAGGCCAGACTGGAAGGTGTTTAAATGATCGTTTAAGAGAGCATTTTTACAACACCCACCGAGTCGTAGCTGGACACTTGGGAATCCATTGTCGCGACTGTGGCTGTGTAGCCCATTTTGAAAATTGTTCTGTGATCGGTAGAAGTCGAAACGCATTGACAAGAGAAATAATGGAAGCGGAAAGGCTAGCACAGCTGAAGGACAAGCGTGTAAGTAGTCCTTCTATAGCGCTGTCGACCAAGGAGCTTCGATTTCTGTCTAAATGATAGCGATGAGGGAGAGGGACTATTTGTAAAAGTTTTTAGTTTATATTTTTTTTTCATTTCTTTATTTTTTTCTTCTCTTTTACTATTCTTTTGCCGTGTATTTAGAATTTTCCTTGTATGTCGTGCTACTTCTTCTACCTATCACGTTCGGAAAAGTCAACCCGGACGTTGAAGAGAAAAATGAAGTAGTCGAATACACAAGAGTTGTAAGTTCAGCGCGTGTGCTTGTCTTCCTGAGTGTATGGTGTGAGAGTGGTTTTCCCTGCGCTGTCACCGTAAAATATGGTTCACCAACTCGCCCAAGCATCCATCCTATCGAACGGATACCAGTTTATCGCTCTAAGCTCCTCTACCTCGTTGGTATATATACTCTAGCTAGAGTGTATTGAATGGCAGAGTGAGACACAACGTGAGCAAGCGATCTCCAGTTGTTTCAGCTAGTGTGAAGGTCATTTCTGGACAGCGCCCTGCAGGTGAGGTGCTTGTAGACACTCAGCCCGAAGAAAAGTAAATAAAAAAATCCAAAGTCGCGAGTTCGGGCATATGTTGGACTGTGGTATTGCTAATCAGGCTGTAACTTTCATTTTATTATTCTGCACGGGCTATTCCCAGACGATCAATAACTCTGGGCGTCACATCACACTAGGTGCGTCACTGCAAGGCTGTCGCCTAGATTCTGTCGTTTTCTTTTATCACCACCTGAGTTTAGAAAAAAAACGATCGCTGTAGAAAGGAATGACAGAATACCTTAGCTCAATAAGCCTCTTCGCAATCAAAAACACATCCATTAAAAAAAATTGTCTCGAGTGTTTTTTAAAGTGAGCAAGAAGTATAATTTAAATATTTAGGTTATCGTGAACGCGCACTATGCAGATTAGTGTGGCCTACGAAGTGCTTGCGCGATAAAGCTTATAATTATTTTAATAATATGCAAATTTCCAATAATATCCATATCCATATTTATTATAATAAAATTTGCATGTCTTCCTTCGTGGGGACAACATTGACGACAGCACCGGGGTCATTAATTCGTATTTGTTGCCACGACTCAAAATAGAACGGAACGCGGTCGACCATACAAAGGTGCCTCATTTCAGGCTCCTAGGATTCACACTCAGCCTTGAAGAACTTTCCGTCTGGTTGAGCTCAGAGACACGCTCGTTAGGCCTGCCGAACAACAAACCCGCATCGTTAAAACGCCGTCGAATTCGAATGTCATGTTGTGGAACTTCAGACAACCCTGCGTAGTCTTATACGCTTGCATGCAAAGTGTAATGTTATAATTTGACATGGGAGCGCAGAGGGTTCATAAAATGTTTTCCGTGACTTATCGCGATGCTGTTTATGCGTATTTCCGTTTATTTTTAGATCCAAAACTCGCATTCAGAGCAAGCCGTCCGTATTAGGCGCTGCGAACGATAGCTCGTTCGCAGCGCTCATTTTAACCGTAGGCACGAGCATATATGGAAGCAATGCTCGGAGCACGTGCTGTGCTCTGCTGAATCTACCGAACACGAGCCGAACAGTGACGTAGAGTACTCGTGTCCAATCCGTGAGCTGCATTCTGCCAAGACGGGCCCGGCAGCGTACTCGGAAACGCTTATTGAACAGGGAAGGCCGGGGGGGGGGGGGAGAGAGAGAGAGAGAGAGAGGGGGAGGCTTAGGCAAACACGCCTTAGTGATTATAGCCGGCTCCCGAATTCGCTCACCCGATAGACCGCAAGCAATTCTGGGAGACATAATGAGAACCAAAACAACGCGAAGACGAGGACAACGTAAAAGGTGGCCGACAGGCCTCCTTGCCGACAGGTCACTGCGCTGACTCTTAACTGAAGTTTATTTATTTGTGTTGGCATATAGTAAAAAATAGCATACGTGTCACTTAAATCAACCGTAAAAAAAAACAACGCGAAACATGCATAATACGTCTTCATTGCACCACCGTCTCTGCTATGCCCTGCTCACTTCAATAATAGCCGCTCTTTATCGGAAAGTAAAATCAAGGGGGCGCTAACGCAGTCCGGCCCCAGTCTCGCAATATCGCGTGCTTCAATGATTTCACTAGTGACTCAGTCCTTATTTTTATACACCACTTGGCATTGGTCGAAATCAGGGATGCAACCACAGCCTGTGCTCTGCACCTCGAGTGTTGTTCTTGTTTTGTCCGTATACCAACTAGGCCAAACTTCGACGTCACTTCTTGGAGTCGACTAAAGGCTATTGGGTGAATCAGAGGCGTGTTTACCTAAGACATGCCTCCCCCCCCCCCCCTCTCTCCTCCACCTTTCTCTTGCCCTGTAAAGCAGCCGGTTTGATGCCCATGGGAACGCGCTAACCAGAGTGCCGGAATTTGCCTTGTGACTTACTCCACAAGGTTTTTTTTAATAAACCACGCACGTTTTTTTTTTTTCTGTCCCAGTTTTTTGTGTGCTGTTATGCCCACCACCGTTTTCACCAAGGCGGATCGCGGATCGAAATAGAATAAAAAATAAAAACTTCAAATGAATCAAATTTACTTTTGAATTTTAACAGCCCAAGTTCTATTTCTGGCTCCTCGTATTTTTGTGTTTCTACTACTTCAGACGTAGATAGTAAAACTCAAACGCAACATTATTTATAGCCCTCGTTATAACGTTCGCATGGATGTGTACTGTCAGTCGGGATTGGTGACGTGCGCGATCGAAAGCGTCGCTATGATCGGCCTTCCACGATTGGCCCAGTGGTGACTATGACGTCAGCAAAGGATTTCTCATTGCCGGAAATAAGAGGAATGTAAGAACTTCAATTTTGAGGCTGTTGGTAGTGTTGGTTTTAGAGCGCAATGATTTCAAGCGTCCGCCATGCTCAACATCATCGAACTTGGTGTTCGCGAGGTAAAGACGTCACGAGAGAGAACCATTGGAGGGCGTCACCAAAAGATCTCGCAGCTAATAATTGTTGCTTTTAAGGCCGGTTCTCACATGAAGCGAAGCGCTAATGTAGCGCTGTTCATGTGTCGTCAGCTACTTATCGTCTGCCATTCAAAAAAGTTTTGACGGTGTGATTTAAAGCTGGCGAACGCTCCCGTCAGCAGGCGCTTAGCGCGAGGTCAGCGCTATGCTTGTAGCGCTCCGCTGCATGTGTGAACGTGGCCTTTAAACGCACCTCGACTGTACAAATATTCCCGTTGCGGGAGCGCGTAGCAAAGCCATTTAAGTATTCGTTTGCGCTTCCGCGCTTGTAGCGTTTCCTTCGGTCCATGCTAAGGTGAGACGAAGCATTGCCGATTTTCGTTATGTATTTCGAACCAACTTTCCCTGATTCTTCTTTAGACCGCCAGGCGCTGCGATTACCTCATCCGCTCGAGAAAGCTAGCCAGTGAACCTGACGCCGCAGTTTTTTATTCTAGACGCCAGGTGCCGCAAATTTCGCTGGAATTACCAATGGGCTGTGTGTAGACCAAAGCCCCTCTGATAAAATGAACGCTTCACGTTTCTTACAAGTACCGCCAACCCAACTGTGGTATCCTGAGGACAGGAAGAAAGGGCCGACCAATCCGTTTGAACGTTGAACGAAAAGTCTTTATTTTTTTATGTCAGTGATTTGTTGCCAGATGACGTTATGATATATATATATATATATATATATATATATATATATATATATATATATATATATATACAGCGTTGCCAGCATAAATAACAGAACACTACACAAACTTCACTAGAAGTACTTCGTGTTCCAGTTGCGGAGCTTCATACCTCGCCAGTGCGTTGGGCCGGAGCCGTACATTTCTGGCGCCAGCCCAATCGGCGTTGGGAGCGCCACGTGTGGCTGGCAGGGCAGCGAGGGCGCCGCGGGCGCCTCTGGTTTTGTCAGATCCGCGTTTCATCCTGATGCATGTTCTAGGACTGCAGCGGTTGAGACCTTGACCCGTGCGTGGGCGCAGACAGGAAAAGCCGTAGTTTTGGAATTTCCGCATTCCTTATGGAAGGAGCTCCCATCTTCCTCGCGGTGACTGCACAGTGGCATTGCCTATTTTGTATTTGTAAACTGTCAGAACATCCCCGCTGTTAAAGTGAAGATAACATACATGGTAACTTGCCGAGAGGGGCTTGCCTGTGCGCGATATAGCGCAGTCCCAAGCTTTTTTTTTCTTTTTTTTTTCGACGTTTGCCGGTGGGTAAAAAGGGTGCCGTTTTTCTTTGTTGTTCTTGTAACCGCCAGTATTCCAGGGTGCACAACGCGTCCGCATGATCACAAATATATCCAACTTCAAGACGTAGGGTGCCTACATGTCTGTCTGTCTCAGGGTGAAGACATCCATTGTTGCACTGAATGTGTCAGCGCGTGACGCTCTCGCGCACTCGGTGCGTGACCTGGGCGCTAAAATGGCGTCTATGCATTAGCCAAAGCTACGCGCTCGAGCTGATTTGACACCGGATTGCGCGTACTTCAAAATGCATAAAAAAACGATTGGGCGTAAAAATGGCTGAGATGTCACCACTCAAGCAGAAGCGCGCGTGTGTATGAAGGCACTCTATCAAGACGAACCCTTGCGTCCTTCTTTTTTTTTTTCTCTTCTTCCTTAAAACATTCTTCTTTCTCCCGGGTTTCTTCTTCTGTTTTTTCCCCCAAGGGTTTTCTTTTTCCCGTCAAAACTGCAGCTTGGGCGAGTTGGTTGAACATATTACTAACTTAGCAGCGCACAAATATCACAGACACACCAGCATTTAGGACGAACAGACAACATACACATTGCTTGTGCAAGCAGCGTCTATGAGCAGTTCCGTAACTGAGCTAATCTAATACCGTTGGTCGCGTGAACAGAGTATTCGCTGGACGCCATATTTGTGGGTGCTGTTTAGAGTGCATGCTCAGGACGAACTCACATTAATAGGTTGCTAAGACCGGCAATCTTGATGGTGTGGAATGCACGTTGCAAAAGAACTATGCAAGCTCGCCATGAGCACGCACTCAGCAGTTGCGCACACGGCTATGGCCGCCAGTGAATACTCCCCATAGTGACGTTGCCGCCAACCATTGTTCTGCGGACGCGCAAGACACGTGCCAAAAGCGAGTGCTCCACCGCCATTCACTTTGGCCACGCTATAGCCGCGAACATCAGTGTTGCGTCGCCACTTGCTTCCAACGGTCGCAAGAGGCCTCGTGCAGTTGGCGCTATTTGACGATGCTAAATTACCCAAGCATCAAGTGAGAATTCTGGGGATGTGTAGCTCTCCGCAGCCACACTGAGCTTTCGCGCTTACCGTCTTTGTAGCTTGAAAGCAGATGTGCGGATGTGAAATATACTCAAGATTAAAGGCTAATTAGGCGAACGGCGAGCGTAGACAAGGTGCCATGTGTTTTAGGCTTCTGCTTTAGGACAGCTACCGCTGAGAACGCCAGCACGTGCGGCGCGTAGACCTACATTCCCAGCGTTCTCCTTGATGATTGAGTAATCTAGCAATAGGTATATTGTAAGATAAACAAATCAAGGGACCTTGGGCCATACAGCTGAGACCGACTAGGGTAGAACAGGCGAATATGGAAACAGCCAGCACTTTCGGTTACAGCCGGGATATTTTCAAGGTAGATGTTGGCACCGACCCGAGGGCACTGAGCGTGCAAACGACCGAGCCCATCCGACGAAAGCAGACGACCTTCTCCGGCTCCCCTCAAAACCCCAAAGCCCTCTGCCCGAAGGACGCGCCCTAATTGTGGGCTCAATTTAACTCAGAACACCCGGCCGTTTTCTGAATGCCTCTATCCATCAGCGCACCGGGCTTCAGCGCAGAAGGCAAGACGGGAGTTGTAGTCCCAAAAGAGAAGCAGGGTCTCGCTCTATGGCTCACGTGTCATTGTCCTGCGGTCACCTCAAACATCGCGGGGAATTGGTTTTAATTTTGTATCGTTGCCTGCGCCAGGAAACAGAACGACTTTCATATTAGATCTCCAAGCATGCATCGATCTCTCCGCTCAGCGTTTGCGTCGCACTGCTGACGTCACTCTCGGCGCGGGCACGTGGGTTGCAGAGCTGGCGCTGGGGGAGCGAGCGACGTCACGGGCGCTTTTTGCCGACTCAGTATCGGTTATAAGCCGTGTACAAAGACGACAATTCTCACCCCAAAACGTGGACTCCGGATGTTTAATAAAAAAAATTACGTTACGGCCTGACTATCATGATGTCGAGCGTCAATTCTGTAATTTCATTATGTCCTGAAAAATAGGAAAATTAAAAGGGTAGTTAAAACTGTAATATTAATTATCGAACTAATTAAACAATTTCACCTCTTCCTTAGTGACCCCCGTAGCTTCCAAAACCCCAGGACTAAAAATCCTAAGGCAAATTTCCATGTTTTTTAAATTCTGATCCGGCTTCATCGATCAAGATCACCTATTTCTTCCTAGTACCCTCTCCCCTTCTTTTCAAAAAATAAAAGATGTTTTCAACAACAACAACAACAACATAGACCTTTCCCAAAAAATGCCTCCTGGCCGGTTCTATTTCCAGTGTTCGTGCGTATGACGCGTGATTTGCTTCGCTTTCCGAAGCCACGAACCTGCGCCTGCCGGGCTGAAGAAATCGCGCGCTGGGCTGAGGATTGGAATGGTGCGCTTGGTAAATTTTACAAAGGAAAGACAGCGACCGAGCCTGGAGCACCAATAACACTTTTGCACAAGCAGTAACTGGATTATGGTATTCCGACATCCATCTATGCCAGGGGTGGCCGGAGAGACATGTTCGAAGAGCCATAAAAAGGAACCATTTTATGTAAAGAGCCCTAATGAAAAGGGGTCGTGCCACCTTCTACGTTTTCTTCTTCTTGTCAGGTGGTGGCCACGGCGAATTGCACTCATAAAGCGATTGTTTCGTACGTGTCTTTATTTTGTGTCCCCATTCGTAAAACAAGGGCCTTGTCCAATGTGCGTATGATGGCACGGAGCTGACGATATCCGAGCTGATTTTTGTTCTATATGTATTTAATTTTGTTCTGGGGAATGGGAAAGGGAAAGGTTTACCATGGAGCTGCGAGTTGTACTTGGGCCCCCGAAGATCCGCATGAGGCTCGCGAGCCGCGATTTGGCCACCCCTGATCTATGCCGTAACATTCAAACAAATGCTGCATTTATAGCGCAGTGGCAGACGATAACTGCCAGGTTGCAGCAGACAGTCCGCAGACCATTTGAAGCATGCAGCCGACGACCGTTGCGTAGCAGACGACATACATTTCCGGTCAACCACGGCCGTCCCGTGGCAGACGGCGGCTTTCGCCATGACGTCTGCCCTCTCGGCCCGGCGTGCGGGCGGTCCCGGCGTTCCGATGGGTGGGCCCTGGGCCCGAGCTTCGGCCCGGGCCCGCGGAACCCCTGGGAAGTCGTCCAACGGCAGGAAAAGCTCAGAGCCGCTTTTTTGGCCCCGGTTGTCGGAGAGGGGGGAGGCCGAAATAGCCCGGGCTACCTGGAAGGCCCTTCTCGTGTGACACGGCCGCCATCTTGGGAATGGCCTTTGTCTTTGTCACCCCTCCTCTCCCTTTATCTGTGCGGCTGATAATGGCTCGTTTGTTCTTGTCAAATGAAGTTGCAAGCGAGACTCTGTTCTTGTCAGTGGAACGCTGCATCGCGTAGCGTTCTCAAAGAGCGGTCATGCACGGGCGGCTGTTTCAACTGGTCGTGAAGGTCGTCAAGTCGGGGTCACACTGCTTATACATCCTACACAAAAGACAGCCTTCAAGCACGAGTCGCCGCAATATTCGTGGTTCCAATGCTGCGTGCCAAGTTTCCTCCTTGATCTCATTGCCGTTCGACATTCGAAGCACAAATCTCGCGTTGCGTTCGAATTTATACGCAGACTGTCTTTTGTAGGATGTTTATGCAGTGTGACCGCGGCTTAACCGGGCAGCTTGTGTGTGTGTGTGTGTGTATGTGTTGGGGGGGGGGGGGAGGGGAGGGTTTCGAGGTCAAAGAAAATATATGTTATTTGTGCTACCGTCGCTATATTTTCAACTATTTGATAGCACTACTTACCCGTCAGATACGTGTAAAACGATTGTTTTATTAGACGAGATTTGGAACAAATAAAAAAAGATGGTCGAACTTGAAAAAAACACGCAGTTAGCATCTTTGAATTAGGCCTTTTGTGTGCTTGTTTTGTGTGGCTCCGTTCTACTTGTCAAGTCTGAAGTCGTGAACCCAACCTATTTTTTCACGACGTTTCGAAGAGAACTAACACAAATCGCAACTCTGACAGTGCAATGACTCACAGACTAGCATCTGTGTTTGTTCAAGGAGTATGGATGGCCTTGCCCCACCTGATGCAAGCTTCCCAGCGTCGCACTTTTGTTACAAAACGGGACCGCTCGATGTATATATTTAGCTCAGCCTGTCACGAAGAAATAGACGTCATTCGTAGACGACGACGCAACTTTGAGTTTAGTGTCAAGCTCTCTTGTTTACTGCTGTAACTTCCCACAACACCATGAGTCTAATGTCTGAGAAGACCTCAGTTCGTAATAAAACGTTCAACCAAGGCGAGTAGAGCGAAAGTGGTAATAGCCAGCGTTTATGAAAATCCAACCATGTATTTGTCTATCATCACAGCATCACTCTTAGCTTCCACCAAAATCTAGCGCTAGCGGCTGGTGTATTAATTGATGGCCATGTCACCGCGTTTTCCAATTGATAGGTCGAAGCAATTTTATCGAGAATTTTATTGCTTTAATCGACTCCTTTTTTCGGAGAAAATAGAACTGCAAAACGCTATATTTTCTTCAAGATTTTCAATAAAATCAATTTTATCTTTTAACATTGTGTAATGTTAAAGATACACTGAAGTAAATTTTGAGTTGAAATGCGATGGATAGTTAAATGTTCAAAGTATCCTTCTAGAAATGCGAATATGTATATATGGGTTTGAAATCGGCCTAAGCCCGCCAGAAGCCAATAAAACAGCAAACGTTTTTGAAAGCATATTGCTAAAAATCACTCGTCTATAAGATAAAAAAAGAAATTCTCAAACATTGCCGTTTTTCAGGTTCTTTTTTATAGACGTTGTTTCTTTTGAGGCGCCACCTACGATGATGAAAAGGTCAAATGGCAATGTAATCCGAAAGCCACAAAAAAATCACTTTTTTTTTTCACTGAGCTTGATGATTGAGTGTGAGGGCCAGCAGGTTTTTAATCAAATGAAATAGGAGTCATAACGGTTTTGTGGCCTTGTCAAACTTTTAATCGGGGAAAAAAGTGCATGTTGCTTTTGAAGCAATTATTCATTTACCTTTTATATATCACCATAAGTAATTTATTCAGATAGGCTTTAGTAGAGGCAATTCTAACGGCAGTCATTATAAATGTTTGCTGGCTCGCGTAAGACCTGTTTCCATAGGTACATGCTTCAAAACTGCTAAAAAATTAAGTAAAACATTTTTTTTACTGCGAAAGTAAATTATTTATTGCAAGACGCTCATTCTCCGCCCAAATGTTCAGAACTAAATGTTATCTTACATGAAAAAAAAGTTCTATTTTGTTTTTGTTTTTAATAAAAAAATGATGGTTAACGGAGCTCTCGAATGGTGCTGAATGGCGTCAGTTACTGAAAACGCAAAAAACAGGCCCAATTTTCCATTGAAAGTTTTCAGAAAATCACTTATAACTTTTTACTAATGTAACGGTTAGTGCTGAAACTTTGGCATTTGGTTTGGACCGCTAGCGCTACGCGAGGGCGGAGAATGAGCGTTCCGAGATGCGTTGTTTATTTTTTTCAATAAAAACAAAACAAAAAACAACTACAATTTGTTTGGGGGAAAAAAAGGGGGGGGGGGACACGTTGTAGTGATAAAACAATTGGGGTGTGTGTATGTTTATACAGCCTAGAACTTGGTCTGCTTTAACGGGCGACGAGTGTTGCAGCTGTAGATGAGAAATGTAGCCAGTGCAGTACAACCGCTAGCCTGCAGGGTCTTTAACGTGCACCAGGCAGTAGTGATACACGACCGCACGCCGGTACGATGGTTGTAGTTCCCGCATTTGAAAACAATGTCAGTTGTTTCCGCCTGTAAAGCGTGCTCTGCCTGTAAAGCTTTCGACTCAAGCAGCAGAGCCAACTTTACAAACTTGTGATGACGTAACTTTTTTTTTTTAATTTTTACCTACACGCAGTTTTGTTGGTGAAGCGTTTCATGAAGACGTCCTTTCTTCCGGGTTTGTAAAAGAAACTCGAGTGTTTGGCACAAACTGAATGTCTTCGAGGCGGTAAAAAAGACAGCTGATGAAATTGGCGCCACATCCAGGTTGTTTGCCAACATTGTTCTTCATTCACGTTGCATAACACTTGTTTTCGTTTAAACAAGTCAAACATTCACGCAGGACATAGTAAAAACTTAACAAACAAAAGTTACGCAATTCTACTTTTTTTAAAGGAAGAAGGGGAGGGTGGCTTTGAAATAAATTGCCAGAAAATATAATCAACCTGGTAATGTTTGAGGTTAAACTATTTTTGCTGGAGTATTGTTAGAGAAGAGGGCAAAAATAAAATCGCATTAAAACTGAATTAAGTGAGGTTGTAAAAGTAAAAACTTCTAGAATATGTTTGACGTATATCGTGTCCGAACTCCTGGTATGTTGGCATGTTCCCGAACATATGGTATGGTGAAGGGGTTGACCATTTGGGAAGTGCAACTTGTTCTCGAGTAATTACAAGACGTTTGTCGGTGGCGTGAAAGGAATGTCGCCGGAGCTCACTTCAGCACTCGCTTGCAGCATGGAAGAAGTGCACTAGATCCCCTCTTGTCTGGACTCCTGCCTGCCAGTGACGTCATGCCTTTGGAAAGCGCGGGAAAATTTGAATATTTGTTTTAGCATCGCCTTCGTTAGCCATTTTCTCGATAGATACTCGCAATTTAGAGCTACTACGCAGCATGCCGGAAAGAGCAAAAGCCGTGTATTAAGAAAATGTAGTTAGTTTGGCTTTCGAGTCTCCCTTTCTTTTTGCGAGAGTTTTTCAACACGAATTGCAACGTTTCGCTGTTCTAGCTGTAATTTAGAATAGGCACATTCTCGATTTTTTTATTAAAAGTGTTCGTCACGCGAACAGTTTACTCTTTTTCTTCGTAACGTGCCTTCAATTCAAATAATTATCTAAAAAAAAATCCAAATTTCCTAGTTTTTTATTTAGACGTCAAGCAAACATACATCATTATACCTTACTTCCATTCAGAAAAAAAAAAAGATAAAGAGAAAATTACTGTAAGCACCATCTTCTCGCAGCCGCTCATCGATCTCCGCCGATCCCGCTCACACCAACCAGAGAAAAACGACGCGGCGGTTTCTTTCTCTACAAACCACGGTCATCAATAAACGAGCAGCCGCCAATAGCCAAAAGAACGCCACTAGTAAGAGCGGTAAGGAACAGCGACGCCCCAAGGCCAGATATGGCTCAGCCGCGCTCGATACGCTGGGCTCGCAAATGGAGTTGGGCGAAGAAAGAGCGTTCGAAGGAGCGTACTTTATGTTGCTTCATTGATGGAGCCCCGTTATCCGGACTCTGGGCCCGACCCGAATGCTGTCGCCACACTAATCGACTGTTTTTCTGGGTCGGCATCCGCGCGCTCTGACGGCCAACTTGACCGAGAACCGCGAAAACCATCGGAAACAGAAGCCGTTTTCCCCTATATTGGTTTCCTTAGTGTTCAAAAGAAAAGTACAAGAAACCGTTCAATGCGGTTAGTTTCGTAATAACTGCTTTAGGTCGACATATGTATCTATTATGAATCTGTGTGACTATGGGCAATGTAGAATTTGTTTTTCTTTCTAGTAATGCATTTGGCTATACGTTCTCGTTTTATTCCGTGGTGCCCTATTTATTTATTTTCGGTTACTACCGTCCCTAGGCAATTACAGGGAGGACTATGATAGAACCTAAATATCCAGTTCATACGTCCAAAGATGCACTTATAGTGAAAACAATCCAGGTTGAATGAAAAATACAACGTGCGCATTGTACATTCGATTGGGATAAAATATCCTACGTTAGTTTAGGTTAGATTATCTTGTATTAAGTTAAACTAGCCAGGGTTAGGTTAGGTTAGGTTAGGTTAGGTTAGGTTAGCATCAAGATGGAAATCGATGTGCCTGGAAAGTCGTCTGCTTTCAAACACGCGAGTCTCGTGAGATTATTCGTATCGACCGCATCCCTAATCATATGCTGCTGTGACTATAACCAAAGTCACTTTACACGAAAAGTTCAATAAAAAAACCAATGACAGTGCTTAACATTGAATCCGTGGCATTGAAAAACGAAGCGAAAATACAAGATCTAGAAATTAAATAGTCGAACCTTGAGAACCGATTTAAAGCGGCCCGACTCTTTTCTCTTTTCGCTCGTTTTGCCGTTTTTATTGGTTTTGTAAAAACTCCTCTAGATTTTATATATATATATATATATATATATATATATATATATATATATTCAAGTAAAAAAAAAAAGAAAAAAACGAACGATCATTTTTTTCTTTCTTTCCTGGAAGACCGCATGGATTGGAGAGCGAGCTACAATGTCTTTGTGCCCCGCTGTCCCCGTGGCTTCCAAGTTTGCATTCCTTGGATTCGGGCCAGGTTGCTCGGGAAAGTTGGGACTGCCAGGACCAATCCCCTCCCTTCCTTTTTTTGCATCCCTTCTCTTTCTTTATCTACAGCCTCGGGGACGTCTTGAGAATCTTTCGCCCTTTTTCTCTCTCTCTCGCTTTCACTCACTTTCAATCTATTTCGACCTCACCGCAACCGCTTCGTTTATACGTTTCTGTGTGATTTGCTTCCATTCTATATCTGATTCTTTCAGAAAAGGGCTGCAGGCCGGTGCCACTATCAATGTTCGTGCGTATGGCGCGTGCTTTGCTCAATTTCCGAAGCCACGAACGCGCGTGTGCTGGGCCGTGGAGATCACACGCTGGGCTGTGGATTGTTAAACGTTGGAAAGGTGTACTACACCCCACAGCTCCCGGTATAGACGTCTTCTGTTTCCTGACGTTCTCAGTCACGTGGGTTACGTGTCTAAAATGCGGAACGAAAAAATAATAATATTTTTCAAACATGAAATAGGCGAGAAAATATGGGCGAGAGAAAACAAGAATGTGTGACGAATCACGCATTTTTCGTGAACACCTTCCAGCGGCGTGGAGATAATCAAAACTGATGTTTTACCGCATACCAGAAGTGACGACATTCAAGATGGCTGCGCCCTTGTGGAAAAGGGTGTATATACAGGTTTGAGTTGCCATCTCGCCACTGGGCAGTGTAGATCGCCCGATAACCAAGCCTCGCTAACGGTGCACCTGCGGTGCGCAGTCCGGTTTTCCAATAAAGCGTTTTCTACCCACGATGGCCGGACTAGGTTTTGAAGCGTGACTGCATTTCCGGCAAGGACGAGCAGCCACGCTCATCCTGAGATCAAAGCAGCGTTCTTCTGTCTATATCTAGTCACTTGTTACTGCTCTTTTTGTGCCTTTCTCTCTCTCTTTCTCTTTCTATCTCTCGTGTTGTTTCAGCTTTTTTTATATATTTCTCGCACATCAATTCTTTTTTCTCTGTATGCCACAGTTTCATATTCCCGGACCCGACGTGCGCTACAGTTTTCTGGCCGCGGGACGAACGAAGTGTTTCTGTCTCGTCCAATTTATTCTGGCTAGAGTCATTTGTGCCCCCCCCCCCCCTTCAGGCACACACATACAAGACCGACAGTATTTCGAAAGGCCCACCGGAGTTGGCTGAGAAAAGCGTATTGCGCTCAGCCGTTCCTTAAAACATGTCACTCCGTCACTGCTAAAAAAGAAAAAGAAAACGAAAAAGAAAGAATAAAGTTGTAGCTCGGTTAGTGTGGGGTTATCTTTGTGTGTTTTATGTGAGTGTGTTGTTGTTGTCGTGTGCCTTTGTATTCGAAGGGGACACAAAAAGGAAAGCCCAATCTTTTGGTGACCACATAACTTGGAGGCTCTTTCTTTTTTCGTAACCTCAAGGTTTCTTTCTTTTTTTTTTCTTGCCTTGTGTCCGTTTTTATCTCTGGTTGTTTACGTAGAACTAAGAAAACAAAGGGGAAGTAGGGATTTCAAAACACTAGAGTTTAAATTTGTCCAAGTCTCCCTATTTTTTTGTTAACACTAAAATAAGTTGCGCGTTGCCAAATGTTCCGTTCCTGCTCAAATGCAGCGCTAGCAGCCAAGACAATATGCCAATATTTTAGAGCTTATTGTAAACTGATTAAAAAGTTGTAAGCGATTTTGAGGAAATTTTTAATGCGCAAATGGCTGCTCGCGGCGCCCCCGAATACGGGCAGATCAATGGCGCCGACTACCGGGCACCATTTTTTTTTTTCATTTGGGTTTCCGAAAATCGCTTTTAAGTTATAACTTTTGAATGATATTTGCGGCGAGCTCTTGTTTTTCGGGCACATTTTGTATGTTATGGGCGGAAGTTGGTGCCTATAAACATAGAACGCGGAAGTCGAAACATTTGTTTTCATAGAGAAATTCGTTTTTAGGACCAAACACCACCAAAAAATAAGTAGTAAAAAAAAAAAACACGTCGGAAGAGAGTTGGCACAGAGCGAAACAACAACAAAAAAGTAGCCTTCACGCTTGTGTCTAAAAAAAAGAACAGATAAAAAGGCACAGTTCCCATAAGTGCAAAAAATAAAAGCGAAACGAACATTTTAGTGCCCCTTTCATTTTGCTTGTTTTTTACTTTGATTTTTTTGTTATTCTTTCGAAAACAACAGCATCCCCGTGGTGACCTTAAAACTCACCTTGCTGACAAAAAAAATTGTTATTGTTGATATGTGCTCCCATCCCTCCCTCGCAAAATAGCCTTTTAAGCGCTTCGTAGTAATGTCAATCAATAAATAAGTAAACTCACTTTAAAAAAACATTCTAGTTTGAAGTGGTGAGTGAACGTTCGCGTGCATATAGAGTAGACAAAGAGAGTGATTTTTGACGCCACAAACTTAAGAGTTCCGATTTTGTGTTTGCACTGTGTTGCATAATGGATACGAAACTTTCATTCGAGCTGCATATACAGCTTTTCCTCACCTCCCAAAATGTACACTGTTTCTTTTTTTTTTCACCTTAAAATAAATTGGCGTAAAATCCCGAGAGGTAACCCACCTAACATCAAGAGCAAATCGGGTGAAAATATGTAGTGGGCTAACTTTCAGTGTGCAATGAAGAACATGTTTAAAAATTGCTATTTTTCGGTCGTGTCCCTTCCAAGCTTATTATGATGGCGACGGGCAACGAACCAAAGTTGACTGTACTTCGCAGTAAGCAACATTCGCTTATATTGTGCCATAGCTAACTAGCCGCATTTAAGCCGAGGCCATCCTTGATCCGAACGCTACTATTACACAGAGTGGGCTATCTTTCGGTGTTTAAAAAACAAATATAGCAAATCAAGCCGAAAATAGGAGTGGGCTATCTTTCGAGGGTGGGCCATCTCTCGGGATTTTACTACGCATTTTGAAGCAACCCGAGACTGGAGAGTGACGCATTGTACACGCGCCACATTACAGCGACCATTGCTGAACTTATCTTACCAAGATACCAAGCCACTGAAGCGGTCTTTGACGAGCCTCCATGAAGGTCGCTACTGGGGAGAGGGACACACAAATCCTCTACCAAACATGTAGCGCTAGCAATCCGAACCAGATGCTAAAGATTCGCGACTAATTAACTGTCATCTCGTTAAAAAAATAAAAGTGATTATATAAAATTGCCGATGGGAGAATGGGACCCGCTTCTCGGCAACTGGCGTCATTCCGCTCCAGGTACTCGAGAGCTCCGTAGGGTACCATTTTCTCATTAATAGTTTTACAAAATCACGTAACGTTGGAATGAGATAGTGGTTAGTTCCGAAACTTTGGCATCTACACGGTTCGAACTCCTAGGGCAAAATTTGGGCGCAGAATGAGCGTTCGACGATAAATTATTTATCCTTGCAATAAAAAAAAAACTTTTTTTTTTGTTTTTAGGGGAAGATTTTGTAGAATTTTTATTTCTGCATTATCACGAACTGCGCAACAGGCGAACGATGACCATATGCATTCTTTTTATGCGTTACTGAATATGCAGTTTACTGGGCATGTCAGGCATGCCCGGGGTATTGGTAACCTCTATGAGACACACTTATTATAGTCACGCATCTAATGCGGAATAGGTACGACGAGGAGCGTGGGGAGGGGGGACGGCGAGAGCATGGACACCAGGGCAGTCGGTGCTCGATATAAGCCAGCCTCGGGGTTCCGAGGCGAAGCGCCGACCTACGGATCACCAGGTGGCGGGTTCGAATCCCGCCCGAGGAGCGAGTAGTCTGGCGGAGGCCTATTGTGGAAAAGGCGCCGTATAGCAAAGATTTTGGCTGCTTATTTAAAAATCCTCAGGTGGTCCAAATTAATTCCTATCCTCCGCTGGCACGTGCCATATACTTTTCGTTAGTTTGGCCATAGCCTCCTCTATACTCACAAAGCCTGGCAGTTCGACGACGGAGCCATAAAGCGCCCGGTCGCAGATTTGGAGCGCGAGGATCTGGTAGCACAGAGCATTTCTCGGGGAAGCTGGTAGTGAGCGAAAAGCTTTTGCAGCGGCGAGGACTCGCGAGAGCACGAAGAGCACGAGCGGACATTCCATCGCCCGGTGAAGTGTCTTTCGGCGTCTCGCCGCAGCGGGGCGCCCGTAACCTGACTCTCCTCTCATCCGTTGCCTGCCGCTCAACTTTTTCACTTTCGGCGGCCGCGTCTCATGGCGATCTGCCAGGCTTTGTCAGTATTAAGGAGGCTATGGCTTGGCACGTAAAACTTCATAGTTTGAGTTTAGTTCTCTATAAACGGCCTCCTGGAACAAACGACATCGCGGGCCCCTTTCTGCGCCTTCGCATCATCTAAGCTTTTTTTTTTTCCTAAATGCATAAAAAAAGAGGTTTCCAATGAAGGAACGCCAGTCTGTCAAACGATGTTTTGGCAAAAGGCGGCCGCGCCGTCGAATGTTCGTTTCGTGGATGTAAGTTTTAGCTAGGAGTTTTCGCCCTGCAGATTGAATGAGTGTAGCATTGTGTCCGACAAGCCAACGAAGGAAAATCAGGACGCGAAAGGTCCCAAGCAACTCGCAGCCAGGAATCATGAGCCACTTAGAAGACGACGAATCAGAAAAAAGAAAAGAATGAGCCATGCCCTGCGCTTCTTGAGTTGTCAGGGCTAGAACTACAACCGCTGGTATAGTGTTCTGAGCATGCGCAGTAAATGCCCCGCAACCACCGACGGAAGTCGCGATCATCGCATACACGCCACAGGGGCTCTTTGCACGCCAGACACCACCATGCGGAATCCCGAGATCCTCTAACGGACTTTCCAGAAAGGGTTGGTCTTGTCCGCAACATTGCCGACAGTATGTCGACAGGCTTGGCCGTGTACCTCGCCCCTTCTACACTTAAGTGACAAAGACCAGGACATAAATACAGCAACGAACTGGTATATTTCGGGCTGATGCTGAAAGCGCAAACTTGTTTAGGATGTGGCATTAACAAATCACGGAGAACTGTGGGCGCGCATGGGTTACGTCACAATTCGAAGATTGCAACGGCGGTCTCGCGAACACCCAACAGCACTCGCGCGTCATTATTCTTTCTTGTCCGCGCAGACTAAACAGCAACGAAGACGTGAAATGCTCCGCATCCTCCGCTTCTCGGTTCCGATCATTTATTTTCGGAATACGCCCGCTTTTGCGGTCGTTTACACTTTCTGTTTTTTTTCCCCATCCCCCTGTGTTAAAGATCTTCTCGAAAGGAAGACGCCACGCTGTTTAGGAAGTTGCTGCGCTTGTGTCGAAATGGTCAAGGTCATGGTCGCCTTTGCGAAACGCTCCGGGGTTGCCGCCGACCGGCGAACAACCATCGGGCAACGGACGGCGGCAAAGCCCTTACGAAATTAAGACTATCCACATCGATCACTGTCATCAATCCGAACGCATCGCATCCGTGCACTCAAGGTCCTTTGACGGATGACGAGGGAAACCAGCGTTCGTTAACGGTTCGAAGAACCGTTAAGTAACGGACGCGGGTTTATGCAATTTATCGATTTTTTTTTATCATGTTTGGCTATAAAATTTACCTGTTCTGTTAAGGGTTTACTCGGACTAGCGCTTCGTAGGATCCGGTTCTTTCTTTGAGAAAGATTCGCACCGTAAAAAGCACATTCCTGATTGACGTTGATGTACGACAGTGACAGCCCGATGAAATGGTGCATTTTCCTTACCATCATTATACGTAGCTTGCATTGGCGTCAAATCGGCTGTCAGTGTGGCGGCCTCATTGCTCGGCAGGTGGGAGCGTGTACCATCTGCATACGACGCACATTTCGCACCATCGCATTTGCGCTTCTTGGCAAGAAAACGTAGGAACGATATCGTGTTTTTTGAGCGTGCATCCGAAGTACGGCTCACCCGTAAGCTGAGGCTGCAGCCAAAGACACAAGCGCGAGCTATAGCCCGCACTCCTGGCTTTCAGACATGCCTTTCTAGCGCGAGCGCTCGTTCTGCGAAAGAATGTTTCAGAGCCTTCTGCTCTTGTGGTCGTTTCATTCGTTGCAGCATAGCCTCCTCTATTGGCGATGTGAGCGATCGAAAGCGTCGCTGTGGTCGGCCCACCACAATTGGCCGAAAGCTGACTTTGACGTCAGCAAAGGATGTTTCATCCACGGAAATAAGAGGAATGTAAGAACTTCAATTTTGACGGTGCTTGCAGTCTTGATTTGAGAGCGCTATGATTTCCAGCTTCCACCATGTCCATGACAAACACCATCGAACTTGTTGTTCCACAAGGTAATGACGTCACGAAGGTAACCAAACGAGGGCGCCACCGAAATATCTCGGCGCTAATAGACCTATTGCTGTCTTACCCAAGCATCAAGGAGAATGCAGGGATTGGTGTTCCACGCGCCGCACGTGCTGGCTCTCAGCAGTAGTAACTTTTCCAAAGCAAAGACGTAAAACAAATGGCATCTTGCACGCGCGTTCGTCAATGCTTTCTTTTGGTTATTTACTTCGAAACTTTTATACAGGAAAGGCGTGCGCGTGTGGCGCGTGGAACACCAATCCCTGCATTCTCCTTGATGCTTGGGTGAGACAGCAAATGGTCTATTAGCGGCGAGTTGTTTTAGTGGCGCCCTCCTATAGTTACCTTTCGTGACGTCATTACCTTGCGAACAACAAGCTCGACGGTGTTTGTAAGGAGCATGGTGGAAGCTTGAAATCATTGCGCTCTTAAAGCAACACTACCAACACCGTCGAAATTGAAGTTCTTCCATTCCTCTTATTTGCGTCGATGAGAAATCTTTTGCTGACGTCATAGTCAGCATTCGGCCAATCGTGGAAGGCCGACCACAGCGACTTTTTCGATCGCGCACGTCGCCCAGATCGCCACGAGAAGCGGCCGCCGAAATGGAAAAGGCGGAGCGGCAGACAACGGAGGAGAGGAGAGCCACGTGACTTGCGCCCCGCTGCGGCGAGACGCCGAAACACACTTCCCCCGAGAGAACAAGTGTGTTTCGGGTTCTCGCCGCCGCAAAAGCTGTGCGCTGGCGTCCAGGTTCCCCAGAGAGTTTGGCCAATGGGCGTAGCTTGTTGGCCGCCAGAACAAGTGGATTTCGCGATAAAACAATATGGCGTTACTTCTTTGTCTTGTTCATTCCTGAGAAATCGCGTAGAGTTCCTATGAGTCAGAGCCACAATATGGCGGACGGAAGTAGTCATCCCCCGGTTGTCAGACTGCGCTGCTCTGGTTGTCAGGCTGTCAAAATCTCCTCAAGAAGGCCAAACTCTCTCAGTATAAACGGCTCTGGGTTCCCCGAGAAATGGCTCTTTGATGCTCTGTGCTACCAGATCCTCTCGCTCCAAATCTGCGACAAGGCACTCTATGGCTCCGTCGTCGAAATGCCAGGCTTTGTGAGTATGGAGGAGGCTATGGTTGCAGGCTCAGCGTGAACGGAGTGTAGAGCGCGTCTCCGACCAGGCTCCGACTGGTTTGTGTTTAGCGTCCTACGAGGAGAGCAAGTTCGTTTGCTCCTTGCGCAGGAATTGCAGTGACGTCTGACCGACGCCGAGCTCCGATTGGCTCTCATTGAAAAGATAGTGGGTAGACCTCAAGGCTAGACGCCTTCAGGTCTACCCACTATATTTTTCGAGCAGCCAATAAAAGCTCGGCGTTCTGACATCGTCACAACCTCTGCGTAAAGAGCAGACGAACTTACGCTCCGCATTTCGCCCATTCATCGAAAGTGGTCCCGAAGTGGTAACAAATGACGTCACAAAAGCCGAAGTGCCATGCTGTCGGATGTCGCGATCCTGGCGGTTGGTGTTGGTAGTAGAAATGCTGGCGAAAAGCAGGAGCGAACGCGAGTGTCGCTGTCGTCGTGGCGTCCCAAGTCCCGGCTGCCGAAGCTTCTGTGGGCTGTCAAGCTGGAAGGCGACCCGCAGCAGAACAGGCGTCAGCCACATCCACTACAGCGGCTGCGGTGTGAAGCCGCCAGTATCGCTGCAGGCGACAGCATGGCGCTTTTATGACGTCATCAAAGGAAAATCAAAGGACCACTTTCTTTTTTTCATGGTAAACACACCAGTTTGAGACGCGCTCCAGGCACTACAGCCAAAGCACGACGGAAGGCAAACAGCGAGCGCTATGCTTCCTTTCATACATATACAGCGCTCTGAAGCGATGGCACGAGCGAGCTACTACATTTTTCTCACTTTTTCTCGTTTTCTCGTGCAAAAAAAACGCCACTGATAAAGCCTTGCGCTCGCGCCGGTAACTTTGACAGTGTCGTTCGTTATGAATGATAGAAAGTATAGATATCAATTCGGTTACGAGGAGAGTGAGCTCTATTTGTGAATTCCATTTCGACGAAATTGCGTCGATGTCACGCTCTTCAACGCTTTTGTCTCCGAGCCTATTTCGATGGGTATGCGCAGTTTGACTGGCAGACACCGAGAGCATTTGATGAGCTCAGGCATTGGCCCAGCCATACTACTTGCCCCGACAGCGTCGTGCGTGCACAAGCTCAAAAGTTCCGTTCATTTTACACAGGTCGCCAATATGTTCGAACTCTTAAACTGAAAAGGGTGCCTCAACGTCGCGCTATGGGATAACTGCAACAATACTAAGAGACAAGCTCGCTGGTGATGATTCATGCTAATAAAACTCGAGACTCAGGAAACACAGAAGGGGACGAACACAACACAACGTCTTAACACAACACAACGTCTCAACACAACACAACACAACACAACACAACACAACACAACGCAACACAACACAACACAACACGACGTTTGAGACGTTGTGTTGTGTTCGTCCTCTTCTGCGTTTCCTGAGTCTCGGGTTTTATTACCATGAATCAGCTATCGGATTCACATTTTGGTCTCGATATGAATCACCTCTGCTAGCTCAGACCATTGTTTTTTTCCTTTTGATTTTCGAATTGTTTTGAGGATTAGTTTGCCGCGACAATAAACAACCGCAATGTGTTCACTGTAACTAACTTTCCTCGCATTATAAAAAGCAATATGCAGGCTTTTTTTTAAGCTTAGCAGATTTTTTTTAAGAAAAGCCGTAAAAGTACATTAACGCGGTTTGTGCAAGTGAGCTCTACGGCCAGGGGCACATAGTATGAAGGGCTAATCGTCACGATGAGTCCAATAATTAACTGAACTTGGTTATTTATTTTTAAGTAATAACAAACGGCATAATGCTGAGCGTCATTGAAAACTACAAACTCAGTCAATATTAGAAAGTCTTTGAGCGCGTGGGGGCTCAGTAGTGAGAGAATGTTACCACTCGCGCAATAGCCACAAGGCTAAGAAGACGCGGGGAAAAGAGATTGGTAAAAACGCGCGGGCGCCTTATCCTACCCGTAGCCTTGCTTCCGCTGCATGAGTATAAGAACTTTAGCGCTTCACCGAGCTCCCCACGTGCTCCAATTTTTTCTATTTACTGATTTAGTGGTTTCCAATGACACTCGGCAAGTTTCTAATTAGAACACTATGCTCATCTTCAATATTTAAAACGTTAATTAACATGTTTTCAGTTATACTCCGTTCACCCTTAAGCGGAGACTAGAAGCTCCGCCTTCTGCGCGAGTTCGCTGGCTTCCGCGGTGCTTTGGTTGCGCGTGCCTGCGGGTTCACTCTTGCGTTCACGAGGGCAGAAAGCTCGCGCTGAAGGCGGAGCTTCTATAGTCTCAGCTTCAGGGTGAACGCAGTGTAATTATCTAGATGAACGTTACGGTTCGTCCCCTGTACTATGTCCCTCTGGCTGTATAACTCGCCTGCACAAACCGCATTAGTAGCTTTCACGGCATTTTTTTTAATGCAAATAAGTCAAGCGTTAAAAGAAACACCCTGTATAGTATTACAACCACTCGCTTCACGCCGCCTTTTTATACTGAAACGGATGTGCACACATTCCCTTAATTTCGTCACACAACCGATTGAACTCATTTTTGTCAATTATTCGGAACTAATAAAACGTGCTTTGGACATTCCCACTCGAGGCTGCTGATGGACCATGTTTAGCGCCGCGCTTAATAATGCCCGGACAGACGCGTGATACTTCACGAGAAAGATTACACCAACCGCCTGTACTAGAACATACGGAACGTACCCACACCTACTCAGGAAACACGTTTTCGTTTCTCTGCTTATCACAATAAATAATAAGCTTGTCTCGATCATTCTGATAGTCCCGGGGAGCACAGCTTGCGTCGAGCATGTATTACTCGTGTGCTGCTATTTGCTACGCTTGGTTTCGGGGAGATTCGGGTGGTTTCGGATGCGCTACACACACGACACGCTCTCGTAATCTCCGGGTTAATCGGAACGATCGAGAGATGTTTAGATTTTTTCGGTAGTAGAGTGTGTCATGACATATAGCCTCATCTATACTCGCAAAGCCTGGCAGTTCGATGACGGAGCCATAGACTGCCCGGTCGCAGATTTGGAGCGCGAGGATCTGGTAGCACAGAGCATTTCTCGGGGAGTCTGGTATTCAGCGCACAGCTTTTGCAGCGGCGAGGACCCAAAACATGGTTTTCAAACCCGACGAGAAAAGAAGCAGCGGTATCCCGAGGAACGCGAGAAGCACGAGCGGACATTCCATCGCTCGGTTCAAGTGTGTTTCGGCGCCTCGCCGCAGCGGGGAGCCCGTTACATGACTCTTGTCTGCCGCACTACCTTTTCACTTTCGGCGGCCGCGTCAGGTCACGACCTGGCAGGCTTCGTCAGTATAGAGGAGGCTATGGTCATGATCATGTTTTAATGAGAAGTTTTCCACGAGTTCTGATTCTCTGGTGGGTGCGTGTAGGGCCTCGAATTCTTAGTGCTCTTGGATTGTGAGGAGCTCCTTGTGATAGCTAAAGTAATCGCGAGGCGATGAGGTTTATCGCGCCCTCTATCAATTGACGTTTGTCTGCAATTCTGACGTCATATGCCCGCCGCGCTATCACCTGGTTCCGTTGTGATTCACCCCGTGATGTCGCGAGTCCACGTGGGGCCAGGGGGCTTCACCTTGTCGAGTATCTGCTGCACGCGCCAACTCGCCGCCGATGATTGCGTCTGGACTAAGTATGCTGGACTATGTGTGACTCAGCGCTGACGGTACACTGCGGAATACATATGCTGGACTAAGCACCTACGGTCACCCGCAGACTACGTATGAATCACCTCCAGCGGTCGCCTGCGGACTAAGTACCACTTAACGCCGACAGTCGCCTGCGGACTACGTATTCTGGACTAAGCATGACTCGCCGACGACAATTTCTTGCGGACTAAGGATGCTGGACTATAAGTATCAATGAAAAAACAGTGAGTGCGCAGGCGAGCTGGTGGAAGTTGATCATGATGTAGAATACCCGAGACTGTGGTAAAAGCTGGGAAACTTGGTCGAAGAAAAAGACAGGGGAAGTATAACTCGCCAGCGACTGTAGCCTGCGGACTCGGCGCTGACGGTCGATTGCGAACAAAGTATCCTGAACCAAGTATGCTGGACTAAGTATCACTCGCCACGGACAGCCTTGTGCAACCGCAGGCGACGGCAGGCGGCAAGTCATACGTAGTCCAGTTGCTGGAGCTACCGTTCATCCCCTAGTTCATCTCTCTGGTTGCGATGGTTTGTTCGTAGTGATGATTATCCATTAATTATGCCTTCTATACGGTTTGGATATACTTACGCATTGCCTGTCACTGGCTGTGCATTCTTTATGTTGCCTTGGCTTGCGTGTAACGATTATGGGTCACGCTCGAGCGTTACACTTTTTATTAAATGTAGTCCATACACACATTACGTGGTAAATACAATTACACGAGCGCACTTAAGACTGCTTACGTGTAAGAAGGCGAAAGCGCAGACAAGGACGAGGTCTAGGACGACTTCTAGGACGAGCTCTAGCGATGAATTCTAAGGACGACGTCTAGGACGACGCCTAGAGGATCGACGTCATAGGAACGACGTCCTAGAGTGACGACGTCTAGGACGACGCTCTAGAGGACGACGATCAGAGAACGGCGCCTATGACGACTTCCAGGACGAATTTCAATGGGAAGAGAGGCCTGTAGCGAATGCATCTCTAGGACCGAAACGATGGGCAATGGGCCAGCCATGTTTCGAATACCTGCGGAAGCCGCACGTAGACTGTAGACGCTAGCTGCCGATGTCAAGGCCGTGAGACTGTAGACGCGGTAGACCTCACAGTCCATCGCACGAAGGTACACAGCGAGCAGAGACGAAGTCCGAAGCGCACCCTTTGCACACGGCGCTTCGGCGGTGACATTACGTTGATGACGTATGATGACGCTCGATGACATCACGCTGATGGTGCTTGATGACGTATTTTTATGGCCATATTTCGGGCACAACAACGCCGACGCCGCTTGTTTTTCACGTAATGTGACAAGTGAGGTCGTCCTAGAGGTCATAGGACGACTTCTGAGACGACCGCAAGGATGACGCCAAGGTAATGGACAAGTAGGGTCGCCCATTGAGCGGCGCGTGCCGTGCAATCGCGTTTTTATCGGCTTTTTTCGCGCTTTTTCGTCCAAGGGGACAAGTGGCTTTCGCCTTAAAATAAATAAATAAATGTAAATGAGCCAGGGGAAGATGATTATTCAGAAGTTTACCCTTGTTTTTCACAAATTTAAGGAGATAGAGAGGGGGGGGGGGGGGGGTTTGTGTGTCTCGTGTGGAAATTCTGGGGCTTTGGGTTCAACCTTGGGAAGGTTATGAAAAGGGGCATGGGAGGGAAAGGGTTATGAAGAGCTAACGCTTCTTTGGAGCCTCACGCTCTGGGGTCTTGAGAGTGTCAGCCTCCAACACTGCAGGCAAACGTGCACAAATCAAATATCTTTGAAAGCACGAGCTGCGCGTTTCGGCTCTGAATGCTTACTACAGTCCGTTGCAACTCAAGAAGGTAGGGCGAGGGAAAGGAAGGCGGGGAGGAGGAAGCAGACGGAACGCTCAAGGGAGGAGGAGGTTTCCGCCTCTCCTTTCAGCGCTCCGTCTGCATCCTCCTTCTTCGCCTTCCTTTCCGTCACCCTACCTTCTTGAGTTGCAGCGGACTATAGGAAAACGCATAATCGTCGTCAGGGTGCATTTTGCCAGACTGTGGCGTCATTTATTTTTCTGTACACCGAATTTCGCGGCTTGGCTTACCTCTCCGATCAAGCGTGGCTTCGACGTCATCATTGAATTTCTTACTTGGACGTCGTTTTATTTCGGAAGAACTGCCTTAAAAAAATCTGAGATAGGAGCGGACTTCTGTAGCTTTTTTGTCCAGTGAATGCAGTTATCGCACAACTTGGGACAAAAGTAAACGTAAACCGCACTCATTTTAAAAAATACTTGCAGTGATTGCCGCAGGGCATGCAGAGAGCCTCTCTGCCGTCTGTTATCTGTCCAACGCAGTGGCGTAGCCAGGGGAGAGGGGGGAGCTTATGGTGCTTCTGCCTGCCCTCCCCCTCCTTTCCCCTCTCCGGTATCCAGCCGAACCTATAATATACACATGCATTTTGATCCCATCTCTCCCTCCGCCCCCATAAACGTCCCAGACATCTTAACACCCCCCCCCCCAACGAAAAAAAAAATCTTTGGTTACGTTATTGATTTAAAGTGTCGTGACGTCATCTTCGGCATCTCCTGGCGAGCAAGGGTCATCTGACCCCGCCGATGACGTCACTTTTGCTAGATTTTCTCTCGGCTATCGCGCTTGACGCACCGCAACGAGCGGGGCTACGTCGAGATTGTATTTGGAGATTACAAAAACTTAGGACTCATACTTTTAAGGTATCTACATTAAACAGTTCACTTTTTCTAAATCAAGGATTTTTTTTTTTTTTTTAGACGAGTTACGAGACGGAGCTTGTGCAACAGCTGAGTCCTGGTTCCTACACGATGCTGGTGAGCATCAACCCCAGAATGCCCTTGGAGCCCCGGACAGAAAAAAAATAAAAGCCACTGGACTCTGATGTGCCTTTTCCTGGCACAGCGGGGTCTCAGAATCGTGAAGCACTCCGGATACAAGTTGTTCCCGCCACTCGAGATTCGCCGCTTCTGGCGGTCCATCGGTTCGCGGCGGCGGGACAGAGCCTGGCCGAGGCGATTGCGGAATAGTCGAGGTACCCCCGCGCGTCACGGCCTAGCTGTGCCGTCTATGTATAGAAAGGGAGCGGGCAGAGCGCGGCCAGGGCACACCACATGCCACCGGTGAAGTTCGGGAGGGCGAAGAGACCCCCCTCCTTATTGTTTTATTTTCTTGGCCCGAGCGCTTTTGTGCGGCCGAAATCTGCGCTTCGAATCTCACTCGCCACCTTCTTAAAATAAAACCGCCGCCCGGGTTTAAGCGGCATTTATCAAGAAGGGGGGGGGGGGCTTGCTTTAAAATAAAACTACACGAACAACGCAGCGGATCTCTAATCCCTCGAGTACAATACCCACCCATAGATGGCGCCACTAGTTCTTCGCCCCCTTTAGACACAATAGCCCCTTTGGGGGCTCTAATCACTTCAATTTACTCGGAGCAAATAGATCGCTGTATATTTAGAAAACCTGAAAGAATACAGCGAGTGATAATAAAAGAAAAGGCAAACTTTAATTGTTACTTTGTTGCGCTGGCACCGCTTCGCGGGCTGCGGAAAAAACGCCGGGACTTTGAACGACGTCGTCTGCCAGCGCGTCACCCGATTAGCCTGCGGAGCGCGCACCTAGATGGCGCCACCAGAGCCTTTATATACGGCTGGATCCGCGGCGGGAGTCGCGCTGTGACCTCCCGCTTCTAGGACCGAAGGACCAGGGGACATTCGCAGGATCCCTGGACATGTCCCGAGTGTCCGCTCCACGATTTACTTAGTTGTGCTTTTTTTTTCTTCTACACTTTCAGTTTACTCGGTTGTGTGTGTTTATTTTATTTTTCTACGAACAGTTTCATTGAACGCGAACGAGCAAAGCACCGGTTCGTCGTCGACAGAGTGGTTACCTTTTATTTTACGTTTTCCGTGCGTGGTGGGTACGCCGTCACTGGATCGGATACGGGACTGAGGAGCGTCGTCTGCTAGAACGGTGAGCTCTCCAATCTGTTGCCACTTACGAGTTCTACGCACAGAAATATTTATTCATACTTTTTGTATCGATTCTACATGGTGCGAATGTTGTGCTACAGATCGCAGATGGGAAGTTCACACCTCCCATGTAACTATCACAGAAACCGCTGCCCTGTATACGTCCTTCTCGCGATCGCATCGTCCACGAAGCGTGGGAGGCGGGAACGTGGAAAACAACAGAACCACCCGCTTTTCCGATCAGAAGCTCTCGAGACCGATAACGCTCCTCGAACGCCTACGACCTCCCTGGCGTCTGCCACCCCGTAAGCCCAGAGAAAGCCCATCGCGAGCGTCCAAGGCTCGTGCAAACATTCTGCGTAAATCTTCAAACCAAATCCCATTCATTCTTTCCGCACTTCGCTTGAGGGTAGGTGGACATAGCTTTTTCCTTGAACTTGGGAGCGTTTGCATCTTCTTCAAGGTCATACTGACTTTCTGTTTGTTATTAACGTTACGTTTTCAGCTTAAAAAATCAACTATTAGCATCAGACGAGCCGGTGAATAAAGTTTCGGTATTCGAAAGAAAGCGGAGAGGGGTTTGTGCTTTGTCACCACTCAGTGCACTTGCCGATCGGTGCACCAGACCTTCGTCAATGCTTCATTCATTCGCAGTTTATCTGTGAACAGAAGTAGGGATAAAGTTCGAAAACCATCCAGCGGGTCACCCTGAAAGCCGCGGCGGCAACCGGAGCAGACGACGGAATCAGAGGTGCGCTAGTAGCCACTGCGCAGGCGCGAGCGCTCGGGGCGCATGCGCAATGGAGTCCAGCCCAATAAAGCGCGCTTCTGCCCGCCCGGGACGCGCACCTGCTAAATTTAGCAGACGACAGTCGGGAACGATGAAGGCCTTCTTATTTTTAAAACCCCGGGGACCGTTGCGCGAAACGTCCAATGAGGATTTTGAAGCGTTCATAAAGACGGATCCGTTTATGAGCGCTGCTTGTTTATTGAAGCCGAGCTGTTTGTTGGTGGAAAACGGAGCGTGTTACATCCGCCATCTTCCGCCTTTCATCTCCTTCCCGTTTGAACAACGGGGCTCGGGAGCCATTTTAGGAACGTCGTCTGCCTGGGTTGAATTGCGGTGTTGCTTCTTTTCAGCCGCAGTGCAACAGCCCCGCAATATTTTCGTGCGTTGCAGTTTTATTGTACCGGCTGAAAACAAACTAAGCATTTCTTGTCGTGTTGAGGAATGAATAATCAAAACCTTGTGTCATAAAATCCCCCATATTTTTAGCGTGAAGTACATTACAGAACTCTAGGTACGAAACTTCAGAATCCAGACTAAAAAAGTCAGACATGGGTAAAACAGGAGCTGCAAAATAGAGCAAAAATATTGACTAAAAGAAATAGAAAGAATACGATTCGTTACTTAATTTTGCCCGAATACTTCGTGTTTCGATTGATACAACTTTAAACGCGAAAAGCGGCTCGCAAAATCGGTTATTAGACCGATCTCACAGCCAGTTTCTTCACGACACCGCCGGCGCTATGCGTCATGGGATCTGTAGTCTTTCTGCACGCGCGACAACCACGCTCTCTGGCGCGACTGCCCCCTACGAACTACAGTTACGGCAGCGTGACGCATGCGTGGAACGCTTCAGTGAGATCGGTCTTTATTTAAAGCCTCATACATAAAGCAAGAAAAAATAAAAACGAAGGGTGAAGGAGGAAAAAGGAAAAGATAAATCTACTCGCTTCAAAATTGAAATGCGTATTGCTGAACGTGATATTGCCGGTTGCCCGTATTACGTTGATAACCGCGCAGCAAAAATGAATAAATCATTCTAGTAAAAAAAATTTGCACCGATGTCCTGGATGCGTTATCTCCAGGCCAGTAGGAGATCCGCCTGATAACCCAGTCAGCGCAATCAAAACGCGAAGGTGAACAGAAGGAGACCTAGATAAAAAAAAGGAGGGCCGATATCTGCATATCACTCTATTTGCACGTGCCTCCAGAGTGACTATAGTAAATAAACGTATTTAATGCGTTTTCTTGAACATTCCTAATCACTAAAAAAACGATCGCATAGTTGTTTTTAATAACAATTAACTGCTCCGTAACTCCGTAAGAAAACGATTTCTTTTTGTTAAGCTTATTCTATTCAAAGCCAACAAAGTCGTTGCTAGATTTACTGAAGTTAAAGCAAGTAGGCAGGCGAGCTGGTATAAGGATAGACATAGTAACCCTGGAGACAGGAGACAAAAATAAAAAAGGACAAACACGAAACTCCGTGTCTGTCCATCCTTTTTTTTTCCTCTCGCTCCAGGGTTACTATGACTAGATTTACGTTTCAATTCTTCATATCTGTATGCGTAAAAGGGTTGAAAAGGCGTGACTCTCGCAAGTCTTGAAACTTTAAATTTTTAACTAGGATTTCTACGGCGAGACACTTGAGAAAATGGTTTAGTTTATTAATCGTCGCTTCTAGAGTAATGAGGAACAAGGAAGGAGTAGGCTTCGCCGTTTGCTTAACCTAAAACTGCGTTTGTTGTTTAGCTCAGATGTATTCAGCAACACCTAAGCTGGAGTTTCTTGGCCGGGACAAACACATGCTCAACATTCGTTCTGGGTTCCGCTTCAGCTTGAAATATAAACAAAACAAAAAGAAGTTTTTTTCTAGTATGTCATACAGCGAAAAATGCGCGCTCACGCCTAAAGCTTTGACCGCTGGACTTGAGAAAACAATACGTCAGTAAGATAATGCACTCTATAGCGATACAAAGCACACATGATATCGATAAGATGGAGGGCTTTTAGTAGAGCTGTAGTATACGAGAAAGGCTATCGAATAGGAGGGCGCCCCGTCGGAGTCACCGTGCACGCTATCTCACCAGGCACGAGTTGAGCAACCGCCTCTTCTGTCATCGAATCGGAGTTGATAAAAGAGGAGCATTTGTTTTGTGAGAAATTTAGTCAACCTGGAAAGGTCACACACAGGTCCACGCTTTTGAGTACTTCGGCGTTCGTAAACTTCCGTCTAAACTTTGTGCGGGATTGGAAATTAGCGCTACTTTTAGCTGTGAGTTTTGTTTCTTTTTCTTAACTCGTTTCGTTGTAATATTCCTCAACACTTGGTAGAGAAGCCCAGCGCTCTCGGATTCGGTGCCCATTCACAGGATCCCTGGGTTCCCACACAGCGTGAGCTTTCGCCTTAAGTGCTCCAAGCTGCGGTGCGCTTTTCATCGCAAGACGATGATTTCAGTCGCGCTGCAGTGTTGGCGAGTAAAACCTCGCACACTCAAACCGACTGTTTAAGCAACGCGCTCGTTTCCGCAACCTTTTTTCTAACTTATACATTGAGCTGTGTGTCCAATCGTTTGATCGTGTCGCCCCTGAATTCGCTCGATGTGTTCGCAGGTTTGTATTTGTCTTACAAGTAGCCCCATTTTCGCCGAATGTGCATACTTGTGCGGCCCTTGAAAGCAAACGGTGAAAGAGCATTCGCTGATGACACGTGTTTAGATTGTGCGCAAAACAATGGGTGTCGGTACCTGTAAAAACTTGCAGCGTAAATTTTATCGAAACATTAGTCGTCCCTACTGCGTAGTGTTCTATATAAAGTTCTGCTCGTCGCATTCGCATGTGCCTTCCTTTATCGAGCGCCTGTACAAAAAGAGCAAACTGCTTTTGAAATTGAGTATAGCGCACGTGCCATATAAAAGCACGAAGACTGAGTGACTTTGCAGATTTTTAGAAACATTTAAATAACAGCTGCGTTAATTAGGCCGCTGGCGCTGCCTATCAGCGCGGCCTACATTTAAACGCGCATACCGCTTTGCATCCTAAAGCGTGCCGTTAAATATAGTGCCTGATTTGAAATGAACAGGGATCGACGTCACTGCAATGCACGCCACTGTTGTACACGACACGGGTTACAAAACTGGAGATCGAGGCCTGGACTAAATTATTCAAATTTTTCTGGCTCGGTAGTCGGCAAATGTATCTCCGAAAAGCGTGAAATCTGCGTCGGAACAGAAAAATGACGTGTCATGCTGCCTAATGGATGGAAAGCGACAACATCTGATGACGTCATTCCAGTAGCGCACAAAGCGTGATGGATGCGAACGCCTCCTTATACACGTTTCATTCCAAGCTTCGCGATTGGCTGGATGCGCCGACGAGTTATGAAAATGTATAACTTTTTTTTCTGGCTCGTGTCTCGCACGTGCAGCTGCTTAAGAAAAAGTTAAAGCGGGTCGCGGTAATAAAGAATAATAATTTTAATTGCCTCAAAGTTTGTTCAGTTGTTTACCCGCTCAAGGTTTGTTGGATTCTTAGAACGTCAAAGCACTACTGGGAACGTACACTTTCCAAGTTACGTCATCAGAACTGTCCGTGTTTCGAATGCAGCGTGGTAATAAGTTCAAGGAGAAAACTTGTAAAGCGGCATTCGAAACCGCGGTTTCCAGGACTGTCTTTGGATACGTCTGTCATGGTGTCTAGAGCAGCGAACTCCTTTAGTATGCTACATGAGCAGTGTGGCTGCGGCTTTGAAAGAACAAATACGAGCAACATCGTGGGATGCCATTCAGGGACACTGATGCATCGCAAGCTGGCCTGACTATAAACAACCGTATACAATTGTTTTTTCCTCTTTTCATCTGGTCAAAAAAAAAAGAGGACCAATTATAACGCATGCAGTAAGACGAGGCAAGCAGCGGGAACAGAATAAGCCACGACTCCCGTTTCCTACGTCGTCGGTGACCATTCCACCAATGAGAGAGCGTGCAGTTAGCGGGACAACCAATGGAAGAGCGTGCAGGTAACAGGACGACCAATCAGAAGGCGGGAGTTATAAAAACGACTTGTGGGAGAATGCGCAGGTATGAAGACGACCAATGATAATGCACGTAGTTATGAAGACGACCAATAAGGAGGCATACATGTATGAAGAGTACCAATGAGAAAGCATGCGGTTATAAAGACGATCCTACAGTCAGAAGGACGACCAACTAGATAGCACAGAATGCGAACGTTTCACTTAACGTGCAGTTCTACCGGCCGACCGACTTTTCTACCTGAAGGTCGCGGGCCGAGATGCAAAACTAAAAATACGGGCTAATGCGCTCTGTTTTTGGGGGTGTTGCGCGAACGACTGGAGCACACAATAGAGTCGTCTTGGCAAGTGTACCACTTGGAACTTGGCAGTCGTAAACACGTAAACACATGCTCCCCTCATTGCGACATCATTGGACGCTTCTCGCTAAGTTTCGCGAGGTAAAAAATAAAATGGGGGGGGGGGGGGCGAAATTACTGCGTGTGTTCGAGGTCACCGCCGTAAGAGACGTGGCAGCTGTGAAAACAGTTGTGTCTACTCGTGACTGTCTTGACGCCCTTTTTACTTTAATAAGCTTTTGCATTCGATATACCGCCGCGGCTATACCCGCGACCGTGGAGAGAGTAGTTAGCATTAGGATCTCTGAACCAGTAATACCTCGTGTTTGAGTTTTACCGACTGCTTATGAAGTGGTGGGACGCGTGGGAACTATTCTTCGTTTTGTCGTAAGTCAGAGCGCAGTCGAAGGCTCGGACGCAGGAGAGACACGGACGCACACAGTTTAAAGAGCGTCAGCCAAGCAAAATTCGCTGCGCTCGGTCGGTTTAGCCCGTGATAGAAAACGTACAGAGACACGACAGACGCCGTGACGTTGCGCTCTTTTGATGTTTTCCGATTGGTTCCATCGGCTGGGAGTTTTGCACATACGGGTAGTGAAGCCGACGACGTGTGATATTTACGATGAAAGTGTGAACATGTGAGCAGGCTATTTCAAAGCGATTATTAAAGCGATATTAAAGCGGTTTTAAAGCGATTAGCTTTCTTAGGGTGTTCAGGCCACTTCGAGGTGTTTCTGGGCGTTTGTTTTCTCCGCTAAATTTAGCGGGAAAAATGACGTCACGTAACATACACGAATTAAGTTTCCTCGCTAGATGTAGTGTAGAAATTGACGTCACCTGACCTCAACACCAATCCAGTTTTTCCGCTAAATTTAGCGGGAAAATGGTGTCACATGACTTCATATCACCTGACTTATACACAAAATCAGCTTCCCCGCTAAATTTAGCGGGGAATTGACGTCACGTGACACGATGTCATGAGGCCTATGAAAAAATTTGGTTTCCCGCTAGATTTAGACGGAAAAACGACGTCACATGTCTTGATGTCACGTGACCTGCACCAATTCAGTTTCCCCGCTGAATTTAGTGGGCAAAATGACGTCACATGATGTTACTTGACCTGTACACAAACTCAGTTTTCCGTCTAGAATTTTAGAGGGAAAATGTACCTAACATAATCTCAAAATTAATTGAGTTATCCCACTAAATTAGGCGGGGAAAATGACCTCACATGGCTCGATGTCACGTGACTTGCACACAAATTCAGTTTACCCGCTAAGTTTAGCGGGAAAATTGGCACGTGACTTGTCGCGGCTCTTCCAATTATGTCTGCAGCTAATCGCCTAATTAGACGGCAATATAGTTGGTTCCGCCAGAGTTTTGTTCTTCTCTCTTCTGTAAGTTGTCTTTTATTATTATTTATCATGATTCATCGGTGCAGTGTTATGGACGAATTTGGCCCCGTAGAATTCGACCCCTCGGGTCGTCTCCGTCGTACAACTACGAGTCCCGGTAAGCTTACTTCTCCCCAACGTCGGTCCTGATGCGGAGAAGCCAGTTTTCAGGGGCGAAACGTGATGCCACGGTTGCAGCGCCAGCTGACGAGAGTCTTTTGCTTGCGTCTTTCGGCGACAAGATGTTTCAGTGGCGCTCTCTTGTGGTTCCTATACCCGCCGTCACGGCCAAGATTATTAGTAGAGAGCGACAGGCTCTATGGCGCGTAAAAAGCGTGGTGGAAGCCTAGTCGTCACATTCCTAAATCAACGCCGTCAGTTGAGGGTCTAACTTCACTCATTTCCGTCGATGAGAGCACGAATAATCCTACTCAAGACGTCATAATGAGCGCGATGAGCATTTGACCAATCGTGAAAAGCCGATCACAACGGAGCTTTTGATTCCGCACGTTGCCAATACTCAGTGTGCACGTAGCTATTTTTTTTTTCCAGACGTGGAGCTGAAAACAATCCTTGCTCAGAAAACAGACTACCTAAACATGGTAAGGGCGTCGTAGCAAGGCAACGTAGGACAACCCAACACTAGAACCTCGAGGAAGGGAACTTTCTGAGAAAGAAACAGAAATATCCGGAAATTCTTCGGTGTGAGTGACCTACGGTGTGACTAATTCAATACAATTGATTCCTTCCTTGTAAAGCGCAGGCACGTGGACGTTATATCGTAGTTCTGGTCTTAAGATATTATAACTTCGTGAGGATTTAAACGCATGAAATCTGTTGAAGACTCAATCAGCAATTTTAGAACCCTGTCATAAACTGCTGATGCGTATCGTGGCAGTATTTTTTGCTAAAATTTATGTGTATTTTTGGGCGCAGAGAGGAAACTAATGTTATGCCGCTACCCGGTCATTGACGCCTGTAGTGCTTTCAACTTGTTTTGGAAGTTTTTTTTTTTTTTTAAGAAAGGCAATATTACGAACTTTTGTATCTGTCATGTTTGCAATCAGTAAGAGTTGCTGCGCAGTTACCTTTACAAACAAAAGCAAAGTTCAGCCCTCAATTACTTGTGTGTTTGTTTCGGTCAGAGTTTTATTGTACTCGGTATTAATTATGTTAGCTTTGAAAATATTTATTGACAAATTAACATCGACCACGGAAAATACAAGTAAAATAACATCGAAGCAAATAGTTAGCACACACTTGCTCGTATCTTAAACGCCACTGTGAAGAGGCAGATTGTTTTTACGATAAGAATTACATTTTTATACTTTCCTTGGACGGCTAATTTCACGGTGTTAAAATACTAGACAAAACTTTGCCCACATCAAAATGCAGCAAAACTGGTGATTGCCTGACATCTGTTCAGTCTCTGACCGATACGCTGGTTTTTGTTCGTATATTTTTTTGTTGTTGTTTTCTTTTGTGCCACATCACAATTTTATTGTCCAAGACGCTGAATATTTCTTGACAGAAAATTTTGATGCCACTACATTATGGAAGTTTCGTGCCGCGTTAATAAAGGCACAGATACAAAGGCCTATATCTCTGTAGAAAAAAAAAAGGTAGATTAGCTGGAAAGTTTAGAGTGTCTTACAAAAATTACATTGGCGAGGGTCCCGAATAACACATGCGTACTCTGTAAGAATATCCAAACGTGTAATTTTTGCAAAAAAAACAACAACAAAACAAGTAAACATCAGTTAAAACAAAAACACAAAGATTCGTAAGAGGCGGTATTCCAATTCCTGGGTTATACCGACAACGTAAGGGTGCGGGCGTTCGCGCACTACTTAAAAAATCTGTTCGTCTACTCACGAACCACACTGGAGAGCCAATCACCGCAACTTACAGAGGCAGCTCAGCGAATGACGCTGTTGAAACATATGTTTAGACCAAAAAACGCAGTCTGCGTTGTGACATGAAGCAATGCAAAACGTCACGCTTGCATTGCTGTAATGTCACAACTCAGACTGCCTTGTTTGGTCTAAACAGATGTTTCGGCATCGTCATTCGCCGAGCTGCCTCCGTAAGTTGCGGTGATTGGCTCTCCGAGTGTTGTGCGGGAAAGTAGACGCACAGGCGTTTTTAAGAGTGACGCTATGCCACGACAGGAACCGTCATCGGTGTAGACGGAAGGAAAGCAGAGGATCACGTGAGCGCATTCCTTCCACTGGGAAACAGAAGTACGAGCTTCGCAAAAGGCAGCACGCGTCATGCAACGCTTTCGGGTGACACAAACAAACGTTCAGCGCCTCGAAAGCGTCACCCACGCACCAAACACCGGAAGCATTTGTATTTCCCAGAAAATACCGGGTGTTTGTAGATACTCCAAACAGCTACAGGCTGTGAGAAACAAGTGCGAAAACGTGTCAGTGTTTCTATAGAGACAGGTGATTAGTGCAGCACATGGTTAAGTTCTCTACAAACGTGTTTCAGAAACATGAGTATGCTCGCGGGGCCAGATTCTGCTGGTCTTTGATGGTCGGTAAAAACAACGCAAATAAACAAGAATTACGAGTTTTTTTTTTTTTTTTTTTTCGGGGGGGGGGGAGATCACGCGAACCTGGTACGAACTCTTTCTTATTTTTTTAAGAAACCGGATATATTTTCGTGATAAGACGACTGAGTTTAAATTCGAGGTATATCCAGTACACTGCTTAAATTGACTTTAGGGATCCCGGTAGTGCAATCGATATTTAATATTTTTGGCGACTTTTTTGGTAAGATGACCAACACGCGACTCCGGAGGCCGCTGTGGTGGCGCTGCTGTCGGCACGGCGCATGCGCAGACGTTTCCCTCGACGCCTATCTGGTTTGTGCGCACGCGCGATGCCCGCACCTGGTGTGGGAAAACCCGGACTCGTTAGCAAAAAGCGTCTGTTTCTTTTGCAGGGCTTGTGATGACGTCAGAACGACGCCGAGCTCTGATTGGTTCTGATTGGAAGGATAAGTGGGTAGACCTCGAGGCAGCCTGCTTTCAGGTTCTACCCACTATGCCTTCAATGAAAGCCAATCAAAGCTCGGCGTCGTTCTGACGTCACTGCAACTGTTGCGCAAGAAGCAGACGACTTGCCCTCCGTATTGTAATCTTTGTTTCGCAATCCAATAATGCAACTGTCGATATCCCGAGCTTTTCACACAAAATCATGTACTAGTTGTTTGCTTGTTTTCTTTATAAAAGGTGGATCCGGGTACAAACAAAATCTAGTAGGATGCTGTTTTCTCCCGAGAGAAGTACAAAACAAAAAAAAAGGTTTAAAAGAGTCTGGCTTGACGAAAAAACAACGCTGGAAACACCGTATTAGATGAACACAAGCAACACAAACACGGTATGCAAGTTTGTAAAAAGGATAAAAGGTTTTAGTGTTGAGCCCCGCTCCATCGACAGTTGGCTCCGCATGTCTCCTTTTTCGTTATCTGGTGTGGGATTGTTGCAGGTTTTTATTTCTTCTCTTTGTGCTGCTGTTATGTTTACCAAAGTCGACATGTGTGACCTGGGTCAGATTGGTCCGCTCTCCCATCTGTGCCAGCTGGCCGCATCTGTTGCGACACGAAGAGAGGCGGTTGTTTGCGTGCGCGGCCGCGGCTGGGCTTGGTCGAAAAGAAGGCAGCCGCCACGAATCCATCTTATTCTAAAACCGTCTGGGTTGACCTTATGTATTCTATGAAGTAGAGACTGTCCAAAATCTGGGGAGCAATAACCTATAGCCCCGAATACAGTGCAACTCATATTCAGAGACGGAAGAACAGACACAGTTTTAGACACTTTAAAATGCTTCTAACGAGGCATTGAGGCCCCCAGGTTTTTATTAAAAGGCGACCCATAAATCCCCCTTTGCTGTTCAAAATATATATTTTTTCACCGCACGAAAACAGCCGGTTGAGATCTAGCCGCTAAGGACCTCCTAATTTTTTTCCTCGATCATGTACGATGACGTCACGACACTTGGTATGTTTAAAAATGATATCCCGTATTTCGCACATTACCACTTATACAAACAATAAAATGCACTAAACCCCAACTTTATTACCACGAAAACACCGAATGATATTTAAAAACGTGGACTCTGTAGTAGTTAGACAACACAAGAGACTTCCGTCAACTCTCTGAAGTCTTTGATGTCAGAGTCATCCGTGCTGGTCGCCTTGTATCGGTTCTAGTAGGTTTCTTTTTTATTAGCAAATATGGGATTCTGTTGCGACAAACAAAGGCTTGAAGGGAGTCATGACACCATGTTTGAGAGCTTGGATAGAAAACGAAATATTGTTGGGGTGTCAGCAATCCTTTCGACATGGGCAGACTGAATCTTTATAAACAAGCGCCTTTTCCCGTAGCTTTGAGAGCTGCGTGTGATCAAGACCCGTTTTATTTATTTTTTTAATAACGAAGGATACGCGACGTTACACCGTCAGCGGCGCCGCATTGGCGTATGACGTCAGAAGTGAGAGTCCGTGTAGGCTTCCTTTATTATCGTCACCGGGAGTTTCAGAAACGCTGGCGTAACGTGATCTCATTATTACATATTTGCCGGCATGGACTTACACCAACGAATTACGAGGCGCGTGATCATCTACTAAAGCCCGCCTTGTTTAGGCTATCAGTGCCAAGAAAGGAACATCCGCTGCCGAGGGTTGACGCCATACAGCGTGATTTGACGATGGCCAGATTTTCCGTCTCCCTTCGAGATTTTAATTTCAACGTTTCTTTGCCTGCCTCCCGCCTTGTCTATATGCCGAGTTTGATCAGGAATTTCATCAACAGGAGCACTCGCATTTACTTTGACACCAAGTCATTATACTGGAGAACTTAAGAAAGCTCGCAGATCTCCCCTCGGAGACATACCCGTGTCAGCGCTCTTAGGAAGACACGCTCTACCATCATCCAACGTTAAGCGATTACCCTTTTTCTTTTAGATAATGTTCTGCAAACCGAATAACTGAACACTGTACACAGTATGTAGCCCCTGCGTACACACTGCACTGCAATGCATTCGGAAACACCAATTATTAGTATTTATTTAATAAAAACAAAATTGGTAGCGGTATGTTCATACAACCTTAAAGTTTGTCTGCCTTCAACGAGCGACTTGTCTCTCAGCTGTAAATAAGCAATTTAGCCAGTGCGGTACAACCGCTAGCCTGAGGTCTTCAACGTGCACCACACAGTAGTGACACACGACCGCACGCCGGTACGATGCTCATCCAGATCGAAACGGGCAGGGCTGGAGATTGAACCCAGGATCTCTGGGTTCTGCAGCGCGAGCTTTCGCTCCACGTGCTCCGAGCCGGTGTGCGCTAGACCACTCGGACACCGATCCCCCTTCTTGAATCAAGCCTAGCCAATAAGAGCGCGTATTTTCCCCCCAGATTTTTAAAAGTTTGCAATTATCCTTGATTCCCTCGACGAACACACAAAACATGTTGCTAACCAGCTTGATATAAGCATAGCCTACATTCTCGAGCAGCCCTCATTAGTACCACGCTTTCTCGTCGAAGGCATTTTATCTTTCTTTTTTTGTGTAGTGTAAGCTTGAGAGCGCACAAAAGGTGCAACGCTGTGCTTTCCAGGACATCTGTGGGAGGACGTTACAAGATCCTGTGGACACATTATGCGTATATTTTCACGCCCGCTAGAGGTGCTCGTTAAATGTTGGTCTAGTAAGGAGGACTAACACGGTTAGCCAAACCTCACTTAAAGGATTCTTTTTTTCTTCGAGTTGACAACGTGCTTCATGCATGTGGCCTATTTACGGTGTAGCCGCTCTCCCCATCGGGGTCTGCCCTTTGTCTCGTGGGCACCTTGAGTTGCTTCTTCTCAGATGGGCAGATAGAGAACTATTTCAGAGACTTCTCGGCTTATCGCCTCTCTTTGTTGCAGCCTCTCAAGTGCGGCTCTCCAAGAGCCTGATAGGGTTGTGCTCTTTCAAGAGGGCCACCGATGCGAAAAGAGCTGGAATCTGGGGGACTACTGACCTTCTTGTTCTCGGTGATTGGGATGACTATGATAATGATTTTGGTGATGACAATGATGATACTGCATACACGTTATCGAAGAACCGCGCGCTTTCCCGACCAGTTAGCCCCCGCATGGTATGAAATGCTCTCCGGGCGCCCCAGTCAGCAGCCGCGGCCGCGCCTCACTATGCACCGAGAAACTGAGGGAGAGGAGGAGGGCACTCGTGAGATGAGGGCACTCGTCGAAGGCTTTAGAACGCCGGCGTCCGGCGTTGTGCTCTCGCATTCGAACTTGTTCGACGAGTGCAGTGGAGACAAAGGCAGCTTGATTTCGGTCTACCCACTAATCATTAAAACCAGAGCTCGGCGTTCTAAAGTCACCTCTGGTCTCCTCCTCTCCCTTTCTTTCTCGGCACATAGTCGCAGCTAAAGAAGCGCAGGGCGTAGCGAGTGCTGAACGCCTTACTATCGCTCCACAGCTAACGAAGTTGCGCCATTAGCCGTCATAAGAACGCCAATAACCATAGCCTGCTATATACTGACAAAGCCTGGCAGATCGCCACGAGAAGCCGCCGCCGAAAACGGAAAAGGTGGAGTGGCACATAACGGATGAGAGGTGAGCCGCGTGACTGGCGCCCCGCTGCGGCGAGACGCCCGAAACGCATCGTCTCGCCGCTGCCGCGAGACGCTGCGGCGAGACGCGAGGACCCGAAAGTGTGTTTCGAGTCCTCGCCGCTGCAAAAGCTGTGCGCTAACTTCCAGGTTCCCCGAGGAATGGCTCTTGGATGCTCCGTGCTACCAGATCCTCGCGCTGCAAATCTGCGACCGGGCACTCAATGGCTCCGTCGTCGAATTGCTAGGCTTTGTGAGTATAGAGGAGGCTATGCAATAACGAATCACGAAATAAGAAGTCTGAACATATAAACCACGCCTACGCTTCTTGAACTATCAGTTATTATGAAGCTGGAAGATCAACCAATGTACAGAGGGTACAAAAATACATATAGTGCGTGTGTGTTTGTTTGTGTGTGTGTTTGCGTGTGCGTGCGCGTGTGCGTGTGTGTGCGTGCGTGCGTGCGCGTGTTTGTGTGTGTGTGCGTGCGTGCGCGTGTTTTTGTGTGAGTGTGTGTGTCGGTGTGGGTGTGTTTTGTTTTGTTTTTACCGCTCAATTTCCGATTAAATGTAGCGTGGTTCAGACCAGGCGCCAAGGTTTCACAACTAACCATTATCTTATTTGAGTTTCTTTTTTATATTTTAAATAATAAAAAAATGGGGCGCGTTCCCGGTATACCTGACGTCAATCAACTCTACGTATTCGTGGGCTCCGTCGGCCGCCATTTTCCCATTGAAAATTTACGAAAATTTCTAGTAACATTTGAGTCAGATAAAGACAAGCTCTCAGACTTTGGCATTTGATCCAGACCGCTGGCACTACATTTGAGCAGGGACTGAGCGTTTGGCAATACTAAGTTTATTTTAGTAATAAAAAAATGAATGAAAAAAAAAACATTAAGATGTTTTTAAAAACAAAAAATAGTTTTTTTCGCGCACTTTTTTTTGTTGCTTTTTTACTTTTATAGTAAGAGGCTTTCACAAAATCTCCGGTGCGATGAACAGTGCTCATATAGGGCACGCACTAACCTACACTTTAAAGCTAAAATGTGAAAAAGAATGCGTAGTGTACATACGCACACCAGTAGACAAATGCCTGTGGGTGACGCTGGATTGAGACCGAAACCTGCGACTGTGGCTTGGGATGAAAAAAAAAATTACAGTGTCCGAACTATTCGACACCAGGCACAGTCATTCGAGCACAGCGCGTTACAGTGCGAGGCGAGGCTCAGGGCTCGGAGGTACCCGAAATCGCACTCTGAAATGCAAGTTCCGCGGAAGAATATGTAGTCCGTCGATTGAGTCGGCGTCCCAAGCGGATGACGAAACGCCAAGCGCACACGACCTGTGTGGACGAGCCTGACGAACCCCGCACTCTCACAGCTGGGACACATGTGTGTGCAAAACGAAGCAAAACTCTCTGGAAAATCTCAATTATAAAAACTTCCGCCTCGCCACTCTTCGAAAACTAAGCCGCGCGTGGGTGTACTGCGATGTGGAAGTCGCGTATTTGATTTTAACGAAACCGTGTTTCCGATCTGCGCGCAAATAAAGAGTTTCAGTATACCGATCCGATACCTCCGACTGGCACCCGATAACGATACGATGCACGTCCAAAGGCGTCGGCGGAGTATCGATTATCGTTATCGCAGTCACCGGAATGATCTACTAAAATTCCCTATTAAACACGTACTTTTTTTCCCCCGATCATTGCGTTTAACGATTTTCGCACATTCCGATGATTTCCGTTCGTGAGTTTTTTGTTTGAATCTGCGCACATTGGTAAGGACGGATAACCGTGAAGGGGGAACACTATTTCAACGCCTACTATATACTTATAATGTAAATAAATGCAAAGGTGCAAGCGAGCTGGACAAGAATGACGAAAATAATCCCTGGAGAAGGGCAACAAGAGGGACAAAGGACAAACACAAATCTCCAAACACAGCTAGGTGATTGGTGCGCGACGGAAAAATCCGCCTGGTCCAGGTATCGAACCCGGGACCTCTCCATTTACAGGTGGAGCGCTCTACCAACTGAGCTAACCAGGGTTAGACGTCAGTAGAGCAGACGGGTTTTATCAGCTGCCACCAGTCTAACATACTCTGTTCACCGCTAAGCTGACATGGCGGTGGAAACTAGCGTGCTCGTTGAAGCAGTCATGCATCGATCTTTCGCCACGTAATCCCGCTCCCGCGAATAACCACGCGCAGAGAGAGGCGTCAGCTGATGAACGGCAGACGGCTGCCTGGTCCAGCTAAAGCAACTGGGCCGGCTTGCTTGAAACAGCGTCTCAGCTGGGACTGGGAACAAAGAAAGCACTGGCAAAGCCAGCAAACGAGCTGAGTGGGACTCAAACCGCGTCTCAAGACGCTCGCGTGCCCCAGCCCCCGTCTCAGCTGATAAGCTATTCTAGCAAACCGGCCCTGGATTCCGGGAAAGTAGCGCCAAGCTCATCCGATGATCGCCATTTCGGTTCATGGAATGAGCAATTTTTCTTTGACCTCTTCATTCTTAATGAGCCGATCTAAATTTGAGGGTAACGGGTAGCTTTATTGAGACGTTTCTGGAATACCGAGGTTTGGTTGTCCACACACCGGCGAAACAAGCGCACATTTTCTTACCGCCAGCACATGCGGCGTCGGTGCATGGATACGTTGAAAAATAATTTTCCTGTCTTGAAATACGCGAGAAGAGCAATATCAGAGATCTGGGGACAGAAGCATTATCGATAAGTTGATTGCATGCATAGTGCCAAAGATGCTTATATTGGCGAGGAACGCTTTCGTACGATGAAGCTTCATAGCAATCTTGGAGCAACTTGTTCATACCGACCCTTCCGGAGTTGCGAAGGTATGAATGGATCAAAATGGCAATCGCCATGGCAACTGAGACAGATCAGCTAATCACCTTGTTTGATTGTCTGTATGTTGATATTTGTTTGTGTCCGGCTAGGAGACACGGAAGGCAATGGCGCTGCTTTCCCAGGATCCCGCGACTTTAGGTCCGGCAAGCACGTAGCTTCCACAGCCCTGTCAGCTTGGGGTGAACGGAGATAAGCCGTTACAGGCGTTACACCTCACTTCGAGATTAGAGCGGCTTCTGTGGCGCCTGTTTATGCCCGAGTCCCAGTGGAGCGACAAACAGGAACAACCGACACCGACGTGCCTCGTGCACCCTTTGGTAAGCTTGCAAGCACTGGGGCTCACTTCACGAGCTACAAGAGTGCAAGCCTGCCAAAGGTACATTCGCGTGCGTGGTGTACGTGCATGAGGCTTGTCAGCGTCGGCTGTTTCTGTTTGTTGCTCCAGTGGGAGTCGGGTATTAGGCGTTCCTGAGGGTTGCCACGTCAAAACTGACGTGGCAAAAATCTCTCCAATCTACATACACCTTTTCCACGCGGGCGCAGCCATCTTGAATGCCGTCACTTCTGGTACGCGTTCAAACATCGTTTAGATCTCTCCACGCCGCCGGAAGCTGTTCACGAAAATACGTGATTGTCAGACATTCTCGTTTTGCCTCACCTATACACCTTTTTATAAAGGCGTATGAGGGCGCGTTCATTGCTGTGTTTGTGTGTTATGCACACGCACTTTCTGGCTGACCGCCATTGCGAGCCCTGGCTGTACTGTGATGTAACACGCGTGGGCTGCGATTCTTGTAAACAGTGGAAACGTCTGTATTTCCTCGCATATTCCAGGTTGAAATGTCTTATTATTTTTTCTGTCCCGTATACAGGCTTATAATAATAATTCGTTTATTTCCATCTACAATGATGGTCGAGCTCGAGGGAAAAAGCTGTGAAATACAGCCTGACAAGGCCCTTGACCCCCAACATAGGCACAACGGCAGAGGTACAGGAGAAAAAAAAATGCTACTTCATGCGAAAGTACAAAACGGGTGGATAATATACGCACACAACAGAACACACGTGGGTTCCAGCTATGAAACCTACGTGACTGAGAACGAAAAAAGAAAACGAAAAACGTCTATAGGTGTCATCTTATCAGCGAAACGCTGCTTGTAACGCCACAGGAATGGGGGAGCTCTTTCAAGGGCCACCAGCTGGAAACCTCTTCTGTCTTGCCAGAGTGAAGCAGACACCTAATCCATCGGTAGGCGTTACATGTGTTAGATAGGCCGTTACTAGGACTAAGAGGGTGGTTTTTGAATATGGAAATGCAGTCATCCCTTAGGTCCTTTTCGGTCCCGTGTCTCGTCACGAGAGCAGTTAGCCTAGTTTCTACGGCCAGACGACCCGTACAAGTGTCCGTGAGGATCGACAACAGCTTATCGGTTGTCTTGGGTCGCGTGTTCGCAGGGGCACAAAGGAAAAGCCCCTCTAATCGGAGTCTATCACCATCTCTGACGTCAATGGAGGCCCATTGTTTCAGTCTCGGTCGTTTCTGGGCGCGCTGGCAGGCGCAGGGTTAGGCCAGATCAAACATCAGGATCTGCGGCTTGTCTGCGGCCACGTAGGCGTGGGGGAAGGGGAGAGGACATTGGCGCCCGCTTCCTGCCGGGCCCCGAGGGCATGACATTGTCATGGCAGCCGCGTACGTTGGACTGTCAGAAGCCCTCCACAGACCAATCATTCGTCTTTCTTCTCCGTGGTTTAAGCAATAAGAAAGCGGAGAGGTATCACGTTATTAGAATGATCACGCGGTCTTGGCGAAGAAAGGAAGGACGACGCCTCTTTGTGAGACTGCGTCATTATTCGTGTGCCGCTCGCCCTCCTCGTTGGCTCAACAAAAGGAAGGGCAACGGTCTGCGAAAGCAACGCGAAGCACCGTCAGATATACTTCTTAGATTTTCGGCTTCTTCCGTTCATGCTTCGTGATTCGTTCTTCGGCCTCCTTGTCGACTGGTACACGCATCCTTGACTGCGAATTGATACGCGGTTCTGACGTCACGCCGCTGGGGTGGCGCTGCTGTCGGCACAACGCGTGAGTTTCATCCTTCATCCTTCTGCGCACGCGCATGCAGGGGCCACGTGAGGGCAAAGGCGGGCTTGTTTGCGTATTCACACGGGGCAGAAATCTCTCCCTTTGCTCCACGGGATGCGCATCACGTGGTAACAGCGTCACGCTTTTGCGCGGAGCCGCGTTCACATCCCAAGGGGGGTTGGAGAGGTTTTGCTCGGGCTGCACAAACGCTCCCCGCCTTGGCTCGGGGTCTCTACGCAATTGGCGGTATTTTGTTCGCGTGTCTGGCAACAGATTTTGCTGTGCCGGCGGTGGCATCGGGATTGCCTGCCTAACTCTGTTGTGGATTGCGGCGTGTCGCGTCTGAGAAACCCGTAAAAGTCTTCAATATTCATCAATGCCGTCGTCAAGCCGCTCCTCGTACAACTGCTTTTGGATTCCACGTCCTTTGTACTGCATCCACCCATTCAAGAACCATCTTTCTTTTAGCAGGAAGCAGTTCGCCGTCTATTGCATGTAACAGCGCTGCTACCATAATCGCGTACACATATATCATCGTGTCATGCAAGCCTCCATATTTGTACTCTCGTCAGCCCTCACCGAGCCCTGTTGTCCAGAGTGCGACCGCTAAATGCGTCTGATAACACTGACATCCTCTCTCCCCGCCGTTCGTGTGAACGCTGGAGTCGGGGAGGGAGTCCCGCTTGGATCCAGCCGATCACTGACGTCACGCACGTCCCTCCCCGAAAAGCATCCCCCGTGTGAATACTCTTTAAACAGCGCGGTGGCCGTATCTTTCGGGGCACTTTAGAATCGGAGCTAAAATGGCCTTTCCAAGGCGTAGTCTTCACGGTGCTGCAGCCACGCTAATTCGGCACTGCTATGGGAGCCCGTGACATCGTCTCGGCGTCTCGTTCTGCAGGCGCTCTCTCGCGAAGCAGACGCCAAACGAAGCCAGGCCCAAGTAGATTCGGCAGCGTTGCACATGAAACAGAGTGTAACGGTGGTGTTGGCAAGCGCGCGGTTGCGACGTATGCAGAAGATCCGCCTCCAGCGTACGCTCCTCGCCTTCCGCCGTGCTTTGGCTGCGCGTACGCCCAAGGGCTACCCAAGGTTCGTGCCGAAAGCTTTTTCTGCGCTCGTCCGTACACTAAGTGGAGACAGGGAGAACTTTCGATCGTCTCGGCGCCAGTGAGCTTCGAGCGGACAAGCGCCGCAAAAAGCACGACGGAAGCCAACGAGCGCCGAGGAGGCCTCCAAAGAGACGCCCTGTGCTTCTTCAGAAGATCGGCAATATCGAACGAAGAATATGCACATCAAGGACAGATAACAAGACGACACCGAGCACTACTGGGGTTGTTCACTGGAAAACACGCACTCTATTTATTCTTCATTCGATACATCAACTACCCCAATCCTTCATTTGGGTCAGAAATATCTCCTCCGATTGCGGTGACAGAAGGAGAAATTCGAGAGTGGACGGCGACGTTCCTGCGGCTCTACCAGGCTGGAGTATTTGTTCAGCGAAGCGACAACCACGCCTTGCTGCAACACGCGCTCTTCCACCCTTATCAAAACCCCATCGAGCAACATTGGCGGTCACCATTCCTTGCTCGTCTAGGTGGCGCAAGCTGCCGCCCAAAATAAAGGGTACAGCCATTAGCATCCGTGCACCCATTTATTTATTTATTTATTTCATTTTCCCTCAAGGCCAGAGGCATTACAGAGGGGAGAGCAAAGAAAAATACAGAAAAGAAAAACAAGCCTAGAAATAGGTTAAACACACTCAACGAATAAAAGATTAGTAATTGCAGTTTTGAAAAGGTCAGAGTCCGTGATGGTGGCAATTGTCCCCGGAAGGTGGTTCCATTCTCGTGATGTACGAGGGACGAACGATGAATGAATTGGGCATAAGGCGCGTGTTTGGATCCAAGTCCTTGCCAAACGCTGACGCCACCCTCGTGGACGCCACCCTCGTGCCCAATGCGTGCTCAGAGGTATCCGAACAATGGCGGACTCGGAGAGTTGGCGCAGCATCTACTAGATGGCGACCACTTTTCAGAAGGGCTCCCCTTTATCTTCGTGACATGTATAACTTGATGCATGCTGCATCTGAAAATTTGCGTGCTGCGCCATCGAGACAAATAAGAGAGCGCGAGCCGTCACGAATGATGCGGTGAAAATCGGAATTCGGTTTGACACTTGCTATGGAGCACTGAGAAAGCTACAGGCGCGAAGTCAAGGAGTCAAGGCCTGGGGTAGAAGGCGCTGATGGCTATATGCCCCGTTTCACTCAAAGTACAGTCTCCAACAATACGAAAGACCCATTCAACGAGGCTTTAGCAGACGGCTGTGCTAGGCTTCGCTTTGACCGGGTCCAGATTGCGTGGGGTGAAGAAATAAGTGAACCTTCGTTCAGTTCTCTCTTAAAATAAACTGCCTTCGGCCAATATGTTTTTTGTCGCCACTGCCTTAACTGCCTTGGTATATGTGGGCTTTTGCTATTGTAGAAGACTGTGCACACTGTTCGGTTAGTGCGTGCGATGGAGAAGCTATGAGAACAGTTGCAGCTTGAGTAGAGAGTTTTCTTACGGAATGAATGCCGGAGGATACGCCGCAACATAGTGTAGTGAAAGATCGCCGTGAGCACGCATAGAGCAGCAAGGCAGGTGGCAATGACGGTCAGTGAATGTATCCGCGCATTCAATCGAGCCGACGGAAGTCGTGCTCTCAAAATGCGACGCCGTTCCGTCGCTTCGTCTTTTTGAACACGAACGCAAAGTTACGACGGCGCGCTATTCCTCAAATACGCGCGATTGATATTTGCGACCGTAAGATCCTCAACAATTTCAATATGACAATGGCAAAAGTATTAGTCGGAGCAGCATGAGAACGAGCGTTGCTCTGTTTTCACGTTGCCCACCATTCGTTCTCAAGTTGGCCCTGTTCTATGCCCTTCTGGTCAGCGAATACCGGGCAGGACCTCCGCTCCGCAACCAGTGAAATTGCCACCTCTGTCGATGTCAACACCGAAGGACGAAGCATGAATAAAATTCTCTTAAGCTGTCGACGACAAGAAATGATTTCATGTCCAAACTACCACTTATATTTTCCCCGAATTCGAAAGCCAGGCAACGTGCAGACCGACCGCGTTAATCTTTGCCAGCTATTGGGTGGGTGTCAAAGTTCCAAATGAGCGACTGTTTACGTGGTGTATACCGCCACGAACAAACGCCCAAAGTAAATTCAGATGCAGGAAATAAAAAATAAAAAAGATAAAAACAAGCGCGCGTGTTTCTTACGTGCGTAAGCAGTTATCTCGGCCCCCCATGGAGGCCCTTGGAACTGCGATAACCACATTGCGGCGGGGGGGGGGGGGGGGGGGGGACGCTATTTTCGGACTATTTGTCGTTATCTTGTAAGCGCCGAAGTCAAGCGGAAAACTTTGGATGATTGCTCCGCCGTGTACGTTTTAAGGACCCAGCTGGAATGTGCAGAGGTGATTGAGAGAAAGGCTCTCTACTGGGAGCTATAAAGGAAACAACCCGATGTCAAATTGGCTCTTTAAAGGGGCCCTACAAATCGGTTTGTTTATGTACAAAATGTCCCTAAAAGAATTTCATTTTTTTTTACCGCAAATATAAACTATGTATTGCCCAATGCTCAGTCTTTACCCAAATGTAGCGCTAGTGGTCCGAATCAAATGTTAAAGTTTCAAAGGCTAACCGTTATCTCATCCAAAAGTTACTAGTGATATTTTTTTTATTTCATTGGGAAGATGGAGTTGCTTTCGCCCTTTTTTTGTAACTGGAGCCATTCAGCTCCGTGTATTCTGTTGGCCGCCATTTTCCCATAAAATGTACAGAAAATCAAGCATAACAATTGAATGAGATAACAGAAAGTTATAAAAGTTTGGCATCTAATTCGGAGTGCTAACGCTACATTCGGGCGGAGAATGAGCGTTTAATAATGCGCTGTTTATTTTTTATTTAAAAACAAAATAACAGTATTTTTTTTTTAGAGACACTTTGTATAACGGTTTGATTTACTACAGAAGCGGCCGTGGATGGTACGTTTGTTACTGAAAATAAGAAAAATATAAACTCATTCTAGTCAAAAGTGAAGAAAAAAAACTTGTTTTGTGCTATAGGCAAACTTCCTGCTGTGCCACCTTTTTTGTGCAAAATATCACGTAGCATCGTGTTTTATTGTAACGTTCATAACAAAAAAAAAAACAAAAAAACGGGTGGAAGAAAAAGAAAATAAAATTGGTTTACGTATTATCCTCTTTATTTTGACAAAAGTAAGCGCCGCAGTGGCCCGCCTTATTGCCATTTGATGGTTTCACGTGAGATAGGCTTTAAAAAAACGTTTTTTGTTTTGTTTTTTATTTACGCGAATTGGGAGTTTGATACTCTTATTGAAAGACATCCCCATCTAATTACTGTATACGAGTTTAGATTTTGGTGCTCAATATTTCGCGATTATTGCGAGGTGTGGATAATATTTCGTTTGGCAAGATATTTCGCATAGTAAAACTATCAAGTATATTTGGTAACAGAGGTTGACATATCCCTGTGATGAATTTTTCGAATTAATTTCTTGAACTTACGACATTCATGAAAATTAGGTCTTCGCGAAAATTAGGTCGTTTACGGTACAGCTTTCTGGTAAATTATGCGATCTATCCGAACGATCCAGCGCGATCGGCCCACGGTCTTCCCTCGGTAAGTTTCTCCCTTGAGAAAGATGAACAGTGGCAAAAGAGTCGTCCACTTGTTTTGTCTCGGAGTCTACGGGAGCTCGATACCGTCCTCCCTTCTGATTGGTTGAGCTGATCCACACGAGTTTCGAGTGCATCGCTGTCCAGTGGGCATTCGGGGAGTCCCGAGACGGGAGGGACCATTCCAGTTGTCGTCCTCTGCGCGCTTTTCGCTACCAAGCTGTGGAAAATGTTCTGAGCACGCGCAGTAGGTGTGTTCCGCCGAATAACACGTGACCCCGTGACTCAGCAGTTTTCGGCCGGGTGATGAGCGCTGGAAAGGTGAGAACATTCCACAAATACCAGACTTGTACGCTACTCATTAGAAGGAATAACATTACTGGTAACCAATTACTTTTTCGGGTAATTTCGTATTCATTCGGTTACTTTTATTACGAAGTAATCGCTAGAGTAGTCTTATTAACTTCTGACGTCCTAAAATTACTCGTAGCCTTTACTATTCTTTCCTTCCTCTTCCCTAATGGCTTCCTTCGTTTCTACAAGTTTCTTACCAAGGAAATCGCGAACCGAGTCCTTGATGGGAGGAAAGCGTGCCAAAATTGCTGGATTGAGAATATGAGTGTAGTTTGTACAGCCATGTCTCGTGAATATGGACACCTCCGCTCCACCGAAAAAAGCGTCCAGTATCTGAGTTGTTCATCATGCTGAGACAAAAATGAATGTGTTTACCCTGTTCGTTCCCGGAGATGTTGTCTACATAGCGGGATATTCATATTGACGAGGTCCGACGCACGACTTAATTCGGCGATTTTTACTCAATAATGAACAGTACACAAAATTTCAATTTTTCGAACTGGCAGACAAATTTGTCGTTTTTAAAATCGGAAGTAATTGGAAAAGTAACCGTCAATTTTCCAAGTAACGGTCTTTTTTTCTGTCAAGAAATCGGGTAAACTAATTGAAAACATTTTAACCGAGAGTAATCGCTGTTGTAATCGATTCCTTTTTTTTCTTTGTAACTCGCACATGACGAATGTCTACTGAATAATAATATTTATCTTCCCTTTTTAAAGAAATGGTGGAGCGGCGGGTAAAAAGCTTCAATACGAAGCTTGACGAGCCCCAGCGGCAGTGGTACAAGTCACTTTATCCAGGCAGTACACAATGCACACAAAAAAGATTATTACAGCATTAAAACTACAGAAATAGAATTAAGTATGAAATCCACAATATATATGTGCTCTAACGTTCAAGAGAAAAGAGTGCAACTGTTTAACGGAAAGTAACTCAAGGTTTATTTCTCTCTATGCAGAACCTTCCAATATTCATTGTGGCGGGTCACGTAAATTATGATAATATGTTCTACAGGTTTTCCCGCTCATTTTAATCCAAGCGACGACCAATTTAATCCCGGGGTCACTCAATTTAATCCAAGCGCCATATAATTTAATCCAAGCGCCATACCATTTAATCCCAGGGTCAGTGAATTTAATCCACAATATATATATGCACTTATTGTGATCAGTGGTCGTGTTTTCGCTTACAGATTTGGTAACTTAGAACAATTGTTTATATAATAAGAATTTTTAGGGGGCAATTGATAATTTGATTACTAATGTGATTACTTTGAGTTACTAGTCCCACCATTGACGAGGCTTAATTGATATATTGGTTACTCTTCTTAGAGCGCAGCTCTTAGGCACCCGTTTCCAGGCTTGAGTGGCGTCGGCGTCGCCGTCGGCGTAACCACGCGGTGCATGATGGGTAAATTCCCCCGCTAAATTTAGCGGAAAAATTTCCCCGCTAAACCGAGCGGAAAATTTTCCCCGCTAAATTTAGCGGAAAATTTGCCCCCTAAGTCTAGCGGAAAATTTGCCCCGCTAAATCCAGCAAAAAATTTTCCCCGCTAAATTTAGTGGAAAATTTTCCGCGCTAAATATTGCGGAAAGTTTTCCCCGCTATATTTAGCGGAAAACTTCCCCGCTAAATCTAGCGGAAAATCTTCCCAGCTAGATTTAGCAGAAAATTTGCCCCGCTAAGTCTAGCGGAAAATTATCCCCGCTACATTTAGCGGAAAATTTCCCCAGCTAAATCTAGCGGAAAGTTTTCTCCACCATATTTAAGTTTCCCCGCTAAATCTAGCGGAAAAGTTTCCCAGCTAGATTTAGCGGAAAAGTTTCCCCGCTAGATCTAGCGGAAAATTTTCCCCCTATATTTAGGTTTCCCCACTAAATTTAGCAGAAAATTTTCCCAGCTAGATTTAGCGGAAAATGTTCCCGCTAAATCTAGCGGAAAATTTTCCCCGCTAAATCTAGCGGAAAGTTTTCCCACTATATTTAGGTTTCCCTGCTAAATCTAGCAAAACATATTCCCAGCTAGATTTAGCGGAAAAATTTTCTCGCTAAATCTAGCTGGGAAAATTTTCCGCTAGATTTACCGCGGAAAATCTTAAATATAGCGGGAAAAATTTTCCACTAGATTAGCAGGGAAAAGTTTCCGCTAAATTTAGCGGGAAAATTTTCCGCTAGATTTAGCGGGGAAAATTTTTCGCTAAATCGAGTTGGGAAAATGTTTTGCTAGATTTAGCAGGGAAACCTAAATATAGTGGGAAAATTTTCCGGTAGATTTAGCGGGGAACATTTTCCGCTAAATCTAGCTGGGAAACTTTTCTGCTAAATTTAGAGGGAAACCTAAATATAGGGGGAAAATTTTCCGCTAGATCTAGCGTGGGAAAATTTTCCGCTAAATCTAGCTGGGAAACTTTTCCGCTAGATTTAGCGGGCAAACTTAAAATATGGTTTGAAAAACTTTCTGCTAGATCTAGCTGGGGAAAATTTTCCGCTAAATTTAGCGGGGATAATTTTCCGCTAGACTTAGCGGGGCAGAATTTTCTTGCTAAATCTAGCTGGGAAGATTTTCCGCTAGAGTTAGCGGGGAAGTTTTCCGCTAAATATAGCGGGGAAAACTTTCCGCAGTATTTAGCGCGGAAAATTTTCCGCTAATTTTAGCGGGGAAAATTTTTTTGCTGGATTTAGTGGGGCAAATTTTCCGCTAGACTTAGGGGGCGAATGAACCACTGGGTCAGAGTCCGAAAATCATAAAGGATCATGTAGATAGCTCTCACAATTTTTTTTTTCTGAAGAAGGTAAATGTTATCAAGATTGGTTTCCATGGTTGTAACCCAGACAATTACGCAATAACCTAAGTGGGGAAAAAACGTATTATAAATTATTCTTTACACAGCAATGGGAAGAGTTGAGTTGTGGCAGCACGTCAAACCGATAACACGTGACAATTTTGACATCAAATATATAATATGACTGTCCCACGACATATTAGCAAAGAAAACTACACCGAGGGTTTTAGAAATATTTACAATTTCTATGGGACTTGAATTGAATATGATTTGTCTGGTCGTATAAACTTTTTTATATTTAGTATGAAAGATAATGGCCTTTGTTTTATCAGTGTTAATGCTTAGTTCGTTATCCCGTGCCCATGTCCTTAACCTTAATAAAGTAAATAACAGCATCTACAAGTTCATCGCTGTTCGAGGAGGAGAAACATAGCATTTATTACAAATTTAGCCATATGATCTATGTCCACAATATCCTTGATACCTAGGTTAAACACAAGGGGTCCTAGTATGCTTCCCTGTGGAATGCCTGAAATTGTACGTTTCTGATACAATGAATTTTCAGATATATTAACAAATTGGAAGCGGCGACTCAACTAGGAATGAAGGAGTAATAAAAGTAGACCTCGAATACCATAGTAATCGAATTTACTAAGTAGAATGTTACGGTCTACAAAGTCAAATGCTTTAGTAAAGCCGACCTAACACGCCAGCTGCCCGTTTTCTTGCCTTGAAATTTCGTAGTATATACTCGTCTTGAACTATCAAAGCGAACTCCTTTGAACAGTGTTTCCTGAAACAGAATTTGACAGTAAATCGTACTTATTAATGAAATGTATAAGACGAGACTGTACAACTTTTTCTGGGCATTTTGAAACTATAGGGAGGATTGAGATTAATCGATAATTGCTAAAATTGTTTGCAGTGGGTGTTGTGTGTGTGTTTGTTTTTGTTCGTTTTTTTTAAGCTTTACAGATTTGTTTAAGAAAGCTGTGAAAGCTACACTTACGCGGATTGGGCAGGTGAGTTTTATGGCCAAGGGGGCATAGTATAGGGGGCATAGTTGGAATTTGTATTGTAGTTAAACACCAATTTTTTTTAATAATAATATTCATCTTCCTCTTTAAAGCTGAGTCTCTCAACACATCAACATTACAATCTTCGCCACAAATAACCGTGTAGTAATTTTCATCGACAAGTCAAAGGTATGCACTGAAAAATATAAAACATAATCACTTTTTTTATCTGGTGGTTTGTAAAACACTCTTGTTGTTTTACTACCTTCACGCAATGTTAATACGCCGTAGTCACGCGTAACACATGAGTAGTCCGTCAACAGTTCACGTTTCACTGTATCCTTGAGTAGCAAACAAACCCCACCACCTCGGCGAGTGGTACGATTAAAAAACAAAAAGCAAGCAAAATTGCGATGTCTCAGAACATCCATATAACTGCGATACCAGTTTTCCAATATCTTTATTACACAAAAAAAAAGAAACCTGATCTTAAAAAAAAAAAACACTTCAAAATCTAAGTTGTTATTTCTAACAGATTGTGCACTCACATGAAAGCATTTCGTAAATTCATTGCGCACAGTACCAAGATATCTTTCAAGGTCACAGGGAAGCAAAGAATCGTGACCGAACATTCAGAAATAAAAATATAACTAGACTCACAAAAAAATGACCAAAACACTACTGCCATTTCTACAAGTCATCATAACAACGGCTACCGGGTCACCCTGTTTTCGCCTGACAAGTTTTTTTTTTTTGCCGTTTTGATATTAGACAATTTGGTAGGAGCTTTGTTTTGCCCATTCCTTCGTCACCCAGAGAGGTGCGTTGTACTGCTTTGTAAAATTATCTTGCAGATAAATTTTACGTTGGCCGCGTCGAAGTTTCTTTTAATTCCGGAACCACTCGTCTCGTGTTCCGCGTTGTGAAAACCGAGTAATGATTCCCGGAATTTTATCGGTTTTTGTCGATAGTCCACGAGCAGCTACTACGTCATTTGCTTTCAGTGATAATAAATCAAGCTTTCGCGCTATTTCATTTCCTGTCGTCATTCAGTTTTCACTGCCTGCGGTCAGGGCATTGCGAATTTCAACGTTGAGGCGCCTGCTGCGCCTTTCGAGACCGTTCAAGCTGCATTTCAATGCTCCTAATTGTTTTCCGCGATCCGTATTTTATATGGATTCCGTGCGATTTTTTCGGGCCAAGATTTCACTGCCATGCTTTTTGACCTCTTCCAACAGCTCTGTGTAGTGTTGGGACATCATCTGAATAGACTGTTTGATGCCATCAACGGTCTCTTTAAGTCCGAGAAGGAAATCTAGCTTAGCCTTTATGTTGTGAAGCTTATAGTCGCCACGATTCCCTCTCCGCGTGCTCTTGCAGAGCTCTTGCAGAGCGCCTGGAGATCGAATAGAGTAAAAATTTTATAAAGTTAACTGTTTACTCAAACTTTCCGTTGTCGTATTCACAATGAACTGCGTCGTGAGTCTCATTACGAATGCTGTCGCAATTCATAAACAATAGTTGTCTATGAATTGCGATTGTCTATGAACGATAGTGGTTTCTGCAGCCAATGGGGAGTTTTTTTAGATCGTTTTTGCCGTCCCGTAACGCTCTCCGCAACCCGGTACGATACCCAGAACTCTACAGTCGAGGCCATCGGCGCGCAGGCGCAGTAGCGGCTTATTCGTTGCGGAGGGCTTAGCGGAAGGAGAAACCCAGTCCACAAAAACTCCTTAATTTTCATGTTCGCCTTTTTAACGCAGTAGCTTTAAGGAGCTCGGGTCGCAGAAAAGCCGGCGTCGGCGTCGGTGGGACGGGAAAATCCGGATTGGTCGATAGGGTGATGACGTCACAGCCACATGACCTCGCGCAACGCTAACGGGAAACGTGACGTCACACGCATGGGATAAAGAAACATGACATGTATAATGTTAACTAAAGGTCGCCGCATGTCTCAAATGATTTCACTTTATAAAGTAATTCACAATTGCCTTAAAGAAAATTTTCAAGAATTTTAGGAGGGACTAGAACCAGGTTGCGAGCCAGACACGCTACTGACTACGCAGCCAGACACGCTACTGACTTGAACTACAAGCCACGCAAGGCAGCGCTTGCATGGCTTTGTAGCTAGTGGGAGTTTGCATGTTCAGCTGTCGCGTTCCACTCTTAAAGGCGTAACTTAAACGTCTTCCTGTATTCTTTTCCTTGAGTAATGTTTATAAGCGACAAAACAAACAAATAATGTGTTTTTATCTTTATTATACTTGTATTTTGGCGCCCTATGAATGTTACTTTGGTGCTTAATTCTATAGCTACGCCGTTGTTTTCCGCCATTTTGTGTTTTCACTATATCCACAGGTACTATCGTATATGTTTGATAGTTTTATTTTTCCCTGGTCACTCCTCAAAATATTCTTGACTGGAGAAGGTAGTATTTTGAAATAAATAAACAAATAATTAATTAACAGTTCAATAGTCTATTGACATAGCCAGTTAGAAGCGTTCGCCACCGCGCTGACTCGTCGACGCCGAATCGTGATGCACATAGGCGTGAATTTTTTTATTTCTTTTTTGTTTTATTAGTGTTCAGCTGTCTCCACGTCGATGCCGTTCGTTTAGACAACAGTGCTCCGATGACGTCACCAACGCGAATTTTAAAACTGACCCCGTTCCGCCACCAGCAAAAACACGCGAATCGTTTTCCAATGAGCCAGTAATAGTTACCTGCGGGCACCCTACACCGCAGTTAAGTCTGACCTAACGGTCAGACTTAAAGATAGGTGCGTGAGGAGGTCTCGGAGATTGCCTAAAGATGGCGACAACTCACTCTGCGGGCTCTAACCATCATAGAAATCCATAAATCATAACGATCCGCTGCCGATTTCCCTATTAAAAAAGCAATCCAAGATCTAACTCACCCGGTTCATCTCCGGCGATGGGAGGAACATTATGTCGGTAACGAGGACGAAATCTGACCAATGAAAACGCGACATTTCGTTGAGATTGCAAACGCTCTTATTACAAAACGTGTATGCTTTCGTGGATGATAAAAGCAAATAAGAGGAGTCGAAAAATGTTATTTTTCGCGTAGAGGAAACATAATACTGCAATATCGTTTTAAAAAAACGCACACTCTGTTTTTTTCTTTTTTAGATTTATGAGTTTATTCTTAGCTTGCTTTGCTTTCCACGGAACCATGTCAATCGAATAAGGCATCCGTATATGCTTTTTAGAATAAGAATGTCAATGTTAAAAGTGAGATACATCAAATTTTCGACAACCGGTTCTTCCAGATTAAATCGTACCATGGCATTACAGCAATAGACCGATCTCCCTAAGTGTTCCACGCATGCGTGAGGCGCCAGTGCACGAGACAGTTTGTGGCGCCTCGCGCAGGCCTTCAGAAGGGTCGTCGCGCGTGCAGAAAGACTACAGTTCCCACGATACATAGCGACCGCGGTGCCTTAATGAAACTGACTGTGACATCGGTCTTTTGAAACTTAATTAACCTTGACGTCCTCGCTTCTTTTCTCCCCTCGGGCAATAAACAAATGGAACTCTCTGTCAAATGTAATTGTTGCCCTTCCATCACTTGACGGCTTTGTAGACGCGATTATTTCTGTCGTGCGATAGTACATGTTCATGACTGTTATATGACATGCTAAAACAAACTTTTTTTATATGTTCCTATACAAGCTATGGCCCACGCGTGTGAGGCGAAGTGTCCGTTCAATAATAAGAAGAAATTACGCGTTATGAAGCATAACCACTTCCACGGTCAGAGGTGAGACAGCTGACCTAATGGGATCGCTGATTGCTCGGTCGTATCTTCGTCCCCGCTTACGAGTGCGCACGTAGCAGTCGTTACTGTTTTAAGAGATTAATGATACGACCGCATCTACTGATAGACATGGTATAGCCATTGAGACTGAGGTGAACTCAGTTCCGCCCATATCTGTCTGTAACACCTCTCCTGAAAAAGAACGTAGCCATATCTCCAGCGGGGCATTGACGCCTCCTACAGAATTCGGGACAATCTCCGTCGAGGCCTCTGACGTCTTTGACTTCGCACTAACGGCTAAACTGCAGAGCTGTTAGGCGCGAGGTATACTGATTAAAGAGATAACCACCGGATGGTCCCTTTATAATTGCTATTGGGGCCGGCAGTCCATGCCGGCGATTGGATGAAGCGCGTGTGAAGAGCTCCGACCTCAAATGCCGAGACCAGGTCGGCGCGTCATTCGTTTGGGCTGCGTGCACGTGAGTGTCGAGGATATATTCATAACCAGCTGTACCGTTGAACGTTCGAAAATTCACTACGTCGGTTATTTTCTTCTCTTTGTTTGCCCCTGAAATTATAAAAGAAAACGCAATTTCTTCTTTGTTTTGCTCCTAAAGTGACATATCAAGTTTTTCCTTATTTTTTTTAACGAATGTTTTTAAGGACACAGTCAATATCGCTTAACAGAATGGATAACTGGGCAAGTTGGTACGTATCCATATTGAAACAGTGCGACTGGACACGGGCAAATCGAGAAACTAGACGAAACGCTTCGTCTTGTTTCTCGAGTCATCCGTGTTCAGTCGCTCTGTTTCAATATGACTAATTTCCGGCTTTGTTTGTTATCTCAAACCTTTAAAAAAGGGGCAGTTTTTTCCCTTCTAAATTATTAGCGGACTGCCACAGCATCACTGAGAAACGGCGCAATCCTATATATATCTATATATATATTTTTGCACATCTTGATTTCATCAAAGTGGACGGTGCGTTCGCACTCTTACCGTGTCGCGCTCTTGTGTGCACCGGTATGTTTGGCTACACGCGACCGAATGTTTGACGGTTAACATACCTCGGGGGTGCACGAAAAGGCTCCGCCAACCTCGCCGACAGATCTTTACAAACAGCGTTTCATGACGTCACCAAGACCAAGGGTCAGCATATTTTATACCCCGTGTGCCCTTGTCACTGGCCTACGCCATCCTCCTCCCTGTCCTACGTCATAATTTCCCTGGGCCTACACCCTCACCACCCTTGACCTACATCATCATCATCCTTGACCTATGTCCTCACTTTCATTAACCTACATCATTACCATCCTTAAAAGGCCTCTGACACGCCAAAAAAGTTTTTTCTTTTTCATGCTAGGCGTTGAAATGGCATATCAGGACATTACGAAAAAATTGTTTCACTATAGAGTTGCGTAGTTGTTTTTATAAAAAATAGAAATACGAGGCCCAATTCAAAGTTCCCGCCGTGCACTGTGACGTAACAGTGTACCGCAAGGTGTCGGGGCGGTCAGAAGGGAGGCATCGCCGGAAGTCACGTGAGTTGTATCCCTCCTCGTGCTTACCGCGAGCGCGTGTAATATTTTTTTTTAATATTTTTGTTATTCTCCGCATTTCCACGAGCGATCGAAGCAGACAAGGTTTCTTTTATTTGCCTTTCATCGCTTAATGTTGCTGTAAAGGTAGAAGAAGCGGAGTCAGTGAATTGACGTGATCAACTACAATGCCTAGAAGGTGCTGTGTGAGGGACTGTCCCGGTATTTCAGCAACTGAAGAAGAGATCACACTGCATGCATTTCCGAGAGACATACATCGGCCGCATGTGCACCTAGTAAACAAGTTCTACTCATGTTCTAGACAAAATACGTACTTTGTGCTCGACGTTTACTTGTACTTGGTACACAAACCAGTTCGTATTCTTTAGACGGCAGGCATCTTTAGCCTGGAGAGTATCCGATGATTCAACAACCTCGGTGTCTGAACCTTCAGCAATGCGATCGGGCGTGTCGTATGCTAGCAATCCTAATTTCTGCGAGCGTTCTAAAATTTTTTCTTTCAAAACTTGATAGCTTGTTTTGCGCCCAGTATAGCTCTGTATTATCGGACTGACGGCATGCACTCGTACACTGGCTTGTACTCGCAACGCTTTCATCATTGACCTCCATCACGTCGATCCACTGACTCTTCGTCCTCAAATTTTACAGCACGCAAACTAACCAACGGTGCAGCGGTAAAGAGCTAGTGGAACTGAAACTTCGTTTTCTACGATCGCTCGTACAAAGAGCAGAGTAAAAAAAAAAAAAATCTTAGGCACGGTTGCGGAGAGCACGAGGAGTGAAACTCACGTGACTTCCGGTGAACCCACGTTTAGTGACGTAGGTCGATGCCTCCCTTCTGACCGCCCCGACACCTTGCGGTACACTGTTACGTCACAGTGCACGGCGGGAACTTTGAATTGGGCCTCGTATTTCTATTTTTTATAAAAACTACGCAACTCTATAGTGAAACAATTTTTTTGTAATGTCCTGATATGCCATTTCAACGCCTAGCATGAAAAAAATGTTTTTTTGGCGTGTCAGAGGCCCTTTAACCTACGTCACCATCATCCTTGACCTACGTCATTGTTTCCCACTGCCTACACCCTCATCGTCATTTACCTACGTCATCACTTTCTCTTGGCCTTTCATTTCCCTTCGCCTATAGACGCTTTGCAGCAGCTGTGCATGGGTGCCGCCATAACCGACCTTCCATTGTTGTTTCCTCTTATTACGTTCACATAATTTCATCATAACCGCAGCAGGGCAGGTTATTGCCATTTTAGATTCTATTGTGTCCTTCTCAAAAGCATTGGCCTTTGTGGAAGCTCGTCAACGCCCGCTTCACTGGCTCGGCATCTGGCTAAGACAAGAGAAGGTCAGCAATGGCGGCTGTAATGTGGAGCGTGTGCAGAGCGTCTATACACTCACCGCCATTTTCTTACGTCATCGTCCTCGATCCTTGGCACTATGTCATCATTTCCTTTGGCCTTCACCTTCACCGTCTCTACCTACGTCATCGACCTCCTTGGCCTACGTCATCATTCCCCTTTGCCAACGTCATCATTTCCCTTGGCCTATGCTTCACCATCCTTTACCCACGACATCATCATCCTTGTCCATACTCATAATTTTCCTTGGCCTACATTATCATCCTTTAATCTACGTCATCATCATCCTCTATGGCCTATGTTATCAATTCCCTTGGCCTACACCCTCTCCATCCTTGACCTACGTCATCGTCATTCCTGGCCTAAGTCATAGTCATTTCCTCTGTCCCACACCCTCAGCGTCCTTTACCCACGTCATCATTTCCTTTTGCCTAAACCCTCACCGTCCTTTACCTATATGGTGATCCTCCTTGACTTAAGTCATCATATCCCTTGCCACACATCCTGACCATCATAGACCTGTCATCACCATACATGACCTACCTCATCATCATCCTCGGCCTATGCCATTATCGTCCCGGAAGTGTCTCTTTTATAAGCAGTGAACAGAGACCCACTGCACTAGGGGAGAGACAGAAAGATAGCAAAACCGGTCTGTGCTTTAGAATTTGATGGCGATGTTTAGCGTACATTAAAACATGTAGCAAGGCTAATGTTAAGGGAACAAGCCAAAAATGACTTTTAAGTAACAATAATAATTGTTTTGTTTTTTCAGAGAGAACAATTAATTTGTGACTCTTTGAAGGGTAGAAATGCGCGGTCGTGTCATCTGATTTTGCAACAAACCGACGCCATTAAAAAAAAAAAAACTGCTGCGCCGTAGAGAACGCGTTTCTTTAATCAGGTTGCTCTGATTCCTGTAAAGGGATTTTCCTGTGGCTTTATATTTTCATCTTCTATCCTTTTGTTTTTACCAGCTTAACCTGATAGAGAGAGGCACCTGAAGTTAGATGAACATCTGAAGTTAGATGAACACACAGACATGTATCTCACCCCTGTGTGCGTGTTGTCCACTTTGTCGTGCCTTAATCTGGGGTGTTCAAGAAGTGGATAATTCACCAGCTCACTTGTATGTTCTCTGTTACTTCTAAAGGCTGCTTCACGCAGCCCAATTTTCTTGCGTTACGTTAGGTTACGTTACGTTACGTTACGTTACCTTGCACAATGGTTACGGCTCAAGAGGGACATCTGTACTTCCTATTATGCGTGGCTACCAGTTCAAGCCTGGCACTCGACATTCAAGAAACAAATGTTTAGGCGTCTTGTACGCGTAACGCAAAAAACTCAAAGGGGTCATGAAACGATATCGGGCTGAAATGTTCATGACTTTACGGAGGCGTACAAGTCCTAGTGGGGCCCAAGTATACTCGCACGGACCACCGCGGATTCCGAAGCTTCTTGGTTGCGGTGAAATTGCGAGGATAAAGGGGTCCATTTGTTTCAGTCTTGCGTTCACAAAGCTTGATGACGTAATTCTGGGATCGAAGCCACCCGCCTGACGACAGTCGAGCGCGGCTGGTGGATTGGACGCGAGAACTGCGTGAGCAGTCGACTTCGGCTCGTAACAATCAATGCCTCGACGGACTCTCGGGCAGTGACTCGTGTCCAACCACTGCGGTGACGAGAAGAGCCCAACTCTAACAATGCCTGGAGCTCAGCACGCGTTTTCTACTTTGCCGACCCCAGCGCGTGGCTATAATAAACGTTGGCGGCATAGGATAAGCACCAGGCCACGTGGCCGCTTGTTCTGGATCCGAGTTGAGGAGATGAATGATGCTCATATTTTTCAAACTTATTTACCGACTGCCATTGCTTAGAAAAAAAAAGGAAAAAAACAACTAAGGCAAGTTTATTTGCTTAATAATCTTAGGGAGTGATTCTCTGAGTAGTATTTAGCGAAAGTAGAAAAATCGTTTCATGCCCCTTTTAAGAAAACTTAAGGCTGTGTGAATCAGCCTTAAGTTAGATGCATTTCTGACTTAGGAAACTTTCAGCTGTGGCTCCACTTTGGAGCTCGTGCGAAAATGACCCGTATATATCCTCTGCTGTCCAATTAAAATTGCGAACAATTACGCCCTCTCCCTGGGTAAGGAGTACCCGCCTGGCACAGCGGCGGCAACCAGGGCAGACGCGAGGCCCAAACGAGAGCTCTGCGGAGCGAGCGAGGAGGCCACTCGAAAATGTCAAGGCTGTTCCGGTTGTCTGCGTTGAGGTGTTAGCTTGCGGAAGGGATTGTCAACTTTTCTTCTCACCGACGACTACACTCTGAAACAGTGCCGCCGCAACCGCTTCCGTTTTATTTTTTATATTATTTTTTTTTGTTTTTAATGCAATTGCGGCTACCTTTACCAGCGATATATGCTGTGAACATGAGCTGAAACAGTCCCTCGTGCTTCCTTGGTGTACCTGCCAGTTTACGAGAGAGCTGCGATGTAAACTATGAGAATGGAACGTGAAGTCGAGATCCCGCGTTTCGGACTATTCGACAAATTTAGAGGTAACACGGAGTTGTAGAATAGGGGGCCCCGACGCTCGGGGGCCCCCAAGCAGCTCGGGGTGTCGCACTGCGCATGCGCAAGGGTTTTGCGCCGGTTCTCTGCGACGCCCCAAGCATGGTCAGGGGATTCAAATTGTCGTGGCCCCCGTATATCGATTGTGGGGACCGCGAACAAACAGGAAGGCCGGACCGGGTGTTCCTGCTAATGTCCGCGGGGAGTGCGACACCAGACACGGCTTGCACGTCACGTGAGCAGCCATCGTGGCGGCCGAGTTACTGAGTGCGTAGCTTGTCCTGCAGCACCATCGAATTTGTTTCTCTCTCTGCAAGTACAAGTAGGAACGGCCACCAGCAGAATGCGATGACGGCAAGCCACGATTTTAGTTAGCGCGAACACGTATACCTCGATTTCGCGTCAAGTCGCAGCCGACGATCCGCCAAAAGTGAAACGTCACAAGATTCGTCATCTTGTTGCGCGTCTCCTATAATTGGCTGAACCAGTCGAGCGTATCCGAATGCACCGTGAGCAATCTGTCCACGCAAGGTCTTCTAGACTCTGACTGCGCTCTTGCCTCTCACGCCGCTGAGGTGGCGCTGTTGTCGGCACGGCGCATGCCCAGAAGCTTCACCTCGGGCAAACCTGATTTCTGCGCAAGCGCAGTGGCCACACCTGGTGGGGGCGGCTTTGTTTGTAAACAAGGCTTTGAGAACGGAGAGACTGCCAGCAAACTGCCAGTGGGGTGGAAAGAACACACTGTCTGGGTGAAATGCGCAAGCGCGCCGATGTTTTGTTCCTGCTAACTATGCCACGCAGTGTACGGTGCTACGTCACACCTGTTATCCCCCTCCCTTTTCAACTAATGGTGATCATCTAGCCTCTGGCTATGACATACACGTTTGTGTTCCCTCTTTTGCAAGCCTTCTCTCTCTCTCTCTTTCTCTGTCATGCACTGTACGTACATTGAAACCACCTTCTCGCATCTTTCGTGAATATACCATCAATTGATATACTTAGAGTTGCATCGATTAATCACTTTTGCTAAAACATATTAGGCTGAACTATATATTACTTTCGGGCAGTAGCGCATTGTTGGCCTTTGACCTTTTTTATCTGTGTTCTTGTTTATGTTGTTGTTTTTACCCACACCCCTCTGTAATGTCCTCTGGGCCCTGAGGGTATTAAAATAAATAAATAAATTACAGGACGACCTCGTTCTATTGAGCCGTTGATTTATTAGACTGCGTAAGACGATTCCCTTTTTTTTTTCGCGGTGAGAAAATTGGGAGCTTTAATTAATTTGGTTTAATTTATTTAGGGCATTACGCACAAAGATTTTTTTCACACTTAGGGGTGTAAATCAGCTTCTACCGCGGGCTAGAGCAACACCATTAGGACGCTCGTGAACACCCTAGAAACAGGTGCTAGCGATCTTGGCAGCATCCTACGGATAATTTTGCACGCGCACTTCTCACATCCACAGATCTCAATAACACACGAGCGAGGAATCATGACCCAGTTAACTGCTGCATCCAGGGGGAGTAGCCAGGGGGAGGCTTATGGGGCTTCAGCACCCGTCCTTCACCCCCCCCTGAAATCCATCGCATTCTATAATATACACATGCACTTCGCCCCCCCCCCCCCCCCAATCCCCGAAAAATATTTCTGACTACGCCTCTGCTGGCTCTACAATTTAAGGACACTCATTCGCAAGGGATCGATCGTTGCTGCAAGTACGAACGTTACAAATGCGTTGCTCTCTCTCGTCAATATTTCACGTGAACGTATTATATCTACGTTCGGGGATTACATCTTCAAGTAAAAGGCATTGGTACAGGCGATAATTATTCGACACAGTATCTAAAACAATCTCCCATAAAACTGTTTGAAGCCGGCGTCGTTCTGACGAATGCCCTTGAGAAAGTGAAGGACATGTCTGTTCCATTTTACCTACCCGTGTTCCACGCCATTTTTACACCCTTCAAAAATGTAGGATGTTCCTGCAATAGCACCCTATTGTACGATTTAAAAAGGTGTATTATTCGAAATAAAGGTATGGAGAGGGTCACGGGTGTAACCATTGCTGGAAATCTCTCGAACACCCTTTTTATAGGCAACCTGCGATGTTGTCTGGTTTGACGCTATCTGGCGACTGAAGCAAGAAATATTGGGTATACCTGGGAGTGGCGGCTGCCATTGTTCAAACGTGAGCTATTACTCTGGTGGCGTTGCTTAGCCTAGTGTCTGAAGCAAGAAATGCTGGGTAGGCCAAAAAGCCGTGATCGCATAACATGCCAGTACGGCGGAAGCTACTGCCCATGGCGGGCCAATCGGAACGTGACCACGTATGACCGGAGTGCGCTTTTACTGGGAAGAAGTATCAGGCTTTTCGCTGCGTCATGCTCCAATATGTGTGCGTTGCTCTCGTATACGTAGCGCGCATATCGAAGTGGTCGGCACGCAATCTTGGGCTTATCGTTCACCCTTTGCCAAATTCCAACGAGACAAGCTACAACCGTGGGTTCTCCCTCTGCTGGCGCCACCTGGCCGTTGCCGGCTTGCTATGCGGACAGCAAGTCGTCTGCTTCTTGCACAGGGGTTGTGATGACGTCAGAACGCCGAGCTCTTATTGGCTGATTGAAAAAACAAAAATAGTGGGTAGACCTCGAAGGCATCTAGCATTGAGGTCTACCCACTACGCTCTCAATCAAAGCCAATCAGAGACTCGGCGTCGTTCTGACGTCACCGCAAACCCGTGCGCAAGAAGCGGACGACTTTCTCTCCGCATACACTTAGGGCGTAAAATGTCTTAGTGCGTACATAAAGTGGAGGCGGGGATCATTTGTATTGATATATATTCATGAGTGAAAATCTGCAAGGTCTAGAAAGATCCTGGGTGTGAAGGATGGGGAGGCTGTTTCAGTCATTGATGTCTCGTGGAAGGAATGATCGGGTAAAAGCGTTTGGAGAGGCAGAGATACGTTTTAGGACTCGATCGGCATATGATAGTAGAATGGTCTTGAGGTCGGGACAATGATGATGACTATTATATTTTTAAAAAAAGGCGGAGCTGAGGGACTTTTCTGCAAAGGAGGAAGGGTCACCACTAACAGGAAGATTGTGCACTGATAAGGTGAAACGACCAGCTCTGTTTGGAATTGCTCCCAGATTATTGATACGGTAGACGCGATTTGGGTTCCAGCTATTTATACATACATAAGGTCATAAAATAAAGATCTACAATATAGTTGTCCTCCTATCGCTCGAACGTGCTTCTCGCAAAACTAACGAGGAAAATGCAAAACAAACAATATTCGTCGCGGCTTTCGCGCACTTGTGTCGTTTTAAACGAAGCGAACGCCACACATGTCCTGAGCGTTCTTTCGTAATTTGAAACACTTTTTTTATCGTTGTACATTGTTTATCTCAATCATTTCGGCCGGGGAACTGCGCACGCGACTGCTCGGCGAATCTGCGTGACGTCAGACGCCGACGTCGTTGCCCGTTTCCACTTGGACGAGCGGCCTCGGAACCTGCGTGCGCTCGTGTAATCACCACTGCGTGATGCACTTATAGAGAGACACAACAAGAAAAACAACAACGCTCGAGAATCCAGCTTAGCATTCGTCCTGCATGGCCGAAACTTCTTCTCTACTGCGCGTTTAGCCAGTATCGCACATCACAGGCGGTGATAGACGCCCTCGCTGTAGAAACACTCAGTTTGACGTCAGCCGCTTACTACGAATAGAGGTGTGAAAGTAGTGCCTTCTAATAGAGAATTTTTCTTACGAGATATATCGCATATTTTAATTTGATTTCATTTCATTTATCATACATCTCAGGGCTCGAGGGCATTACAGAGAGGAGTGGGGCACCACAGTAAAGCAAGTAACAGCGAAAAGGCAAAGAATACGCAAAATTACTACGAAGCATTATTTAACGGGTTACTCTGTTTCACCTTATGATGTACCGCAAGAAAAACTACAGGCGCGAGCTCCTTGCTCTAGGGCACATCTCGACGGCACAAGCTCCCGTGCACCAAGGGCAGCTGCCAACGCTGTGAGCTCGCGCTTCTAGCCTTCGCTGCGGTACGTGTACACATAAGGTGAAACGGAGTATAGTAATGGCAATTCTAAAGTTATCCGAGGCAATGATTGTGGCAGCGGATGCGAGAAAGCGGTTCCAGTCAATCGACGTTTGAGACAAGAAAGAGTCATTAAAGGTGGATGTGCCGCAGTGGGGCATCCCAACTTACAGTTGATGATCGGTCGGTGCGCGATGTTATGTAATGGTGGTTCAGAAGACAGCGCTTGGCGGAGAGTAAGGTTAGAGTGACATGTCTTATGGAACAAACATAGACGGGATGGTTTTCCATGAAGAGAAAGAACAGGCAAGGATGGCGATGCTTTCATTAAAGTAGTACTAGCTATGCGGTAATAGTTAAAAAGTATAAAACGGGCTGAGCGATTTTGGGTGGATTCGAGGGCAGATGCAAGGGTGATACCGGGATTCTAGATTGAGGCAGCATATTCAAGTTTAGGACGAATTAAGGTTTCATAAATAAGAAGTTTTAATGAGATAGGGGCAAGAAAAAATATTCTTTCGATGTAACCCAATAATTGAATAGCGTTCCCCGTGACATTGTTGACGTGAATATTTCGGGACAGACCATTTTACATGTGAATACGGTACATATAGGAGAACACAGGAAGGAGGGTAGAGTTATTGATGAAGTAGGAAGGGCAAATGTTAATTTGGCGAAACACACTCATGGACTTAAATTTTGAGATATTAAGTTATATAAGCTAGTCGTTGCACCTTTGGGTAACATTGTTAATATCGGTCTGAAGAGCAGAGATGCCAGAGTCGTTAAGGATTTCTTTGTAAATAACACAGTCGTCAGCAAAAGGTCTAGCAGAAGAGGAGACACGGGTAGGGACATTATTAATAGAAATAAGAAATAGTAGTGGACCGAGTACTGAACCTTGTTGGACACCGGAGTTGACAGGCGAGTATGAAGAATTAGTTCAGTTGGCGTGGACAAACTGTAGACGGTTAGTCAGAAAGTCTTCTATCCAGGCAAGCCCTAATGGACATATGTTAAGGCTCCAAAGTTTATAAAGAAAAAGGGCGTGAGGAACTTTGTAAAATTCTTTGGAGAAATCAAGGAACGTGCGGTCAGTTCTGGAACCCTGGTCAAGTGTGACACGGAGATTATGATTAAGGGTAAGGAGTTGGGCTTCGCATGGGTAGAACTTGCGAAAACCATGTTGTGGTGTGTTAAGGAAAGAGTTTGAATCCAGAAAGTTGGCAAGTTGAGAGTAAATTACGTGTTCAATAACTTTGGATCGTATGCTCGATAAGGAGATAGGACGGAAGTTGAATGGATTTTGTTTATCGCCACCTTTGTGTACTGGAACCACCTCCCCCACCGTCCAGTATAATGGCAGGACTCCATGTTTGAGTGACTGAGAAAATAACTTGTTTAGTATAATGCTAGAACACATTTTAGTATTTTTTTCAAATATTTAGCTTTGATGTTATCAGTACCTACCGCAGAAGACATTTTTAGGTTATCAATAACCTTAGCAGTTCCATCATTATCTACAACAACAGAATACGTAGGCAAAAAATCACGGGCGAGAAATAAAGGGCAATGAGAACTGACTGGAATCAAGAATGTTTAATAAACACTTCATTTAAAACGAAAGAACACAGTTCATTGGATAATTCATGTCCGTCAGCATTCTTAAGCGTTATATTGGAGAAGAAAGAACGATTAATAACCTTCTAAACTTGACGCGGGTTATTTAACAACGAAGGTAACGTATTATTAAAATAATGAGACTTTGCGTCTAGAACTGCTATTTTTATTTATACACCAGCTGCACTATGCTACGCTGACCATCGCTGTTCGTGTTCAGATAGCTTTTCATCGCAAAATATTCGTGTTCTTTTTGTGTCTTTTTTCTTGTTTGCTAGTTTTGTCAAGAACACGCTAGACCAAGGCGATTCGGGAAAGGACAAAATAGTGCGAAGTGGCACGTACGCTTTCGTGAGGGGCGCAACTTTTTCTTTAAATAAACACCATTTATTCTCAACTTAGCGCTCTTCAAAACAATCCAACAAAAACTCTAAAAAAAGGCAACGATTCCTAAAATAATCGAAATCAGCGCGAGCATAAAAAAATTCACTTAATTTCCTTTGATCTAAAACATATAGGTAGATCTAAAGAAAAATGCCATAAGGAATGATCACTCAAATGAGTTACGAAATTAGCTCATTAAGATAAGTTCTAAAACAGAACAGGTCAAAGCAGCAATACCCGTACTAAATTAGGTAACCGTTTGTGAGAAATTAAAATCAAGACACAAGTTCACGAACTCCCTCCACTCTGAAGAGAAGGAACTAAGGTAAGTAGAAACATCTGACCAAACTATGGAAGGATGATTAAAATCGCCCAAAAGTATGACTGGAGCATTTGGAAGGCGAATAATGTGTTGATCGCGTCGGGACGTTTAGAAACAAAAGTCTCACTTCTAGGGGGAGGGCGATAACACGCCCCAAAATTGTGATTTTTTGTCTTTTTTAGGTTAAGACCAACCGGTCAAAAACGAAGTGGAAGCTCCTCCCACCTCTTTTCCACTTTAGCAGAGCGAATTCGGGGGAGAGGAGGCGACCTCCTCTCCACCGTTCGCTCCGCTGAAGTGGAAAGGGGAGGGGGGAGCTTCCACTACGTTCTTGACCTGTCACCGACTATAGCTCGAAATCAGATACAACGTTGATATGAAAGGAGGGCCTATTTTCTGATACCGCGATCAACACGCCACCACCGCTTCTTTCAACCCTGTCATGACAATATATATGGAAATGTTTTCCAAATCTCACTGTTACGTTTCTTGGCGGACAACCAGGCCTCGGTAAGAACAACAACGTCAGCGTTAGAAGAGTCAACAATAGAAGATAAGCAATTGTTCTTGTTCATGACGCTTCCAACGTTACTAAAAATAACAGAAATAATATTCGGGTGCATGATAGCATCAGGGCTTTCACTCGTCACTGCACGTTATTGCGGGGCTTGAATGAGATTAGCGGCATTAAGTCTAGGTAAATTAAAATTTTGGTTGAGGAGTTCGATCAGAGCTAGAGGCTCCGGCATTATGTTCAGATGAAGTGTGATTTGGCTCCCGGGAGTTAAATTCGTTAACAGAGTATGAGCCAGGTACACGGACATAGCATTTCTTCCCAATGAGTCACTTGTCGAACTGCAGTTTAATGCGAAATACTCATAATCACAAACATTTAGTCGTTTTTCAATAAAATATTTTTTTTTCGCTTTGTATTTCTTGAAATATTAACACGTACGTCGTCGTCAAAAAAGAAAAAAAAAGAAAAGAAAGAGGCTTCTTTTTGGATTTAAATGGGATTTAATTTTAAGGCATCCGGATTGCATGGCGAAGTGGGCTCATTTTCGTCTTCTGCGCTATGAGAAAGGAAGTCAGCGGTGACGTCAGAACGCCGAGCCCTGATTGGCTGATCGCGGTCCCCTATCTGAAGCGTCGTCTGCTCCTCTTGCAACAACGTCTGCTCTCAACGTCGTCTGACGTCTGTACAGTGATGTCTCGATAATATGGACACCTCCGTTCCCCCAAAAATCGTCCATAATAACGAGACCAAAAATCAGCACGTATTCGGGCCATTCGTCCAAGTTCGTCTGCCCGAAGAACGCCGTGTTGCACTATAGCGGGGTAGTCCTCATATCAATCGGAGCGATCTACATCATTAACGAGGCATGACTGTATCAGCATCGTATAGCATCGAACTGGCTCAGGCACCCTGGCGCAATTAAACAAACCTACCTGCGAGAGAATGTTCTAAAAATGGCGCCCGGGAGCCGATATGCACGGACACTGACTCTCCTTGATCACCTGCGCGAGACGCGCCGTCTAATTGGGCCTGAGATTCAAGGCCGGGACTGCCGCGATGTGGGGCTCGCCACAGGGAGCCTAGATTTAAGAGAGGGAGCAACTCGAGTGCACGCGCCTTGCGTAATCGCGTGGCGAGGAGAAAAGCAGGCGAAAAGGCGGAGACGCTTTGATCAACGCACGTGACCCTGGTCGAGCAGTTGGAAACACTCTGAAATCTAGGCGCACTATGACGCTGCCCTTTTGCGATGCCGTCTATTTTGGGGCGGGCGTTGTTTTGCGCTGCACTGTCGATAGACCGCGTTCCCGGTAGGCGACGATGCGCGTCGCTTCCATTTGTTACGACGCGTGTTTCTGTTGGCCAGGACGGAACAGGTGCCATAATAAGCGCGGCCACTAATGAAGCAGACGGAATTAATGCGCGTGTTCTTGCCTGCAAGATTAAGCCCAGCGATACTTGCTTAGGGAGGTCTGAGCAGGCATCTCTCGTAACAGCTCAGGAAGTGACCTTTTCTGACCAAGAATTTTATTGATTGTCGAGGAAAACCCTTTGACAGCTAAAGCAAAGAACGAGGAGATAAAATCGGTACAAAATAAATCGCGCACCCGCACATACGAGCACGGTTGTTTCAGGTTTCTATATGTTCTTCCGGATGAACCTCAGTCACTTTTGCACCAGTATGGTTCTTATTTCTTCTTTATTTTATTTTTCCAAAGAACTTCGCACCGCGATGCAGACGACGTACGCAAACAAATACAAATAAAATTGTCAGACATACAGACGATGGAGGAAAAAACAAGTGTTAGAAACATAGAAGAAAAAAAAGCCCAACGACTAAGGAGCATTCTGGGTGAGTGAAAGAAGATGCTAGGAAGAGGGGAAGGGAGAAAAATGACCTCATCTGACCCCTTTCACCCTGTTCACCCCACGCGCGTGGCAACGTTGGCCTGTGACCTGCCGGATGTTTCTTGGAGGCCGACCGAGGTGAGCTCGTCAGCAGACGACACCTGTTCGGTCTCACCTGACTCATTCTCGGTTAACACGGACGGTCCCGGCTACGACTCCCGTGCAAAACCGAGCCGCGCAGTGAGCACAAACGTGAGCATCGCGCAACCAGCAGGTGGGTCGTCTGCTCACACCAGCGCGAAGTACGCAGCCGACACGCCGATGACGCCGACACGACGCACGCATGCCGGAAACTCCCGGACGTGACGTCTTCAATAAATTTGTCCATTGGCTCATCTCCGGAACTTCCGGCGGTCACGTGATCACGACGCATCCAATGACCGTTCTCCACATGAACTTTGTTGAGTGTGTTCGCCTGTCATCTGCACTGCACGACGGAAAAGTTTTGCGCTTCGACCCCCCCTACTACAGCATTTAAATGGTACGATGGTACGTATGGATTTTTCTTTTTGCGTTACGATAATTCTGGCGGGCCGATGTTCGGTAGATAACGCCGTGCCCGACTCTAAACGTGGACGTTTTGTTCAGGATCGTGCCGGCTACCGGGACGATGAATTACCTAGGCCTAAACGTCGACTTGGGACTACTTTAGGAGACTGCACGTCATGCGACTCCTTCGTTTTTCCTGATGCCTGCCGCATACCCTTTTGCCCCTTTTAGTCGCTAAAAAAAGAAAAAGAAGAAAAAGCTCCTTCAACTTTTTTTTTCTTATATTATTATTAAGACGTTTGAGCAAACTTACGGGGGACAACGAACAGTGCGTACGTCGTGGTTCTGCCGTCGGACCTTTAATTCGCTAATTTTTGCCCACAAGTTCCTTGGTTTCTCAGCCGCCACAAACCACGTCGCAAACCACGTCGCAAACCTAATTTACGGAGTGTATCATGCATGCTTGACGTATATGCCGCCTCGAAGCTCGCGAAAGCATCTCGACGACTGGGGTTTGGGGGTCAGCTCTCGCTTCGTGACGTTCCTTTGGAAGTCGCGTGACGAGAATTTAATTTTAAACGCGTAGTGCGAGACCGCAAGACCCATTTGTTGACTTTTTTGTTGGCACCGAACGGCGATCCAGCCGGGATGGCTTTCCTCATCGGTGATTTCCATGGCGCATCGCGATTATGTCGATTCGCCACGTTGTGAAAGCAGCGCAAGTTCGTCACCGGCGTGCTCGCCATTGCAAAACGTGCGTGCGACTTTTTTTTTCTTTTTATCCATATATTCTCGACCCACAAAACGGCATTGTCACCAACTGACTTGGGATGACGTATCAGTGTGTCCGGTTGCATGTTTCACGCATACGATGCGCCCCGGTGCAAGAAATCTTGCGACATTCTCAGTTTCAAAGGGCATGTTTTACGAAGCGCTGTAGATCCGTGCCTTACCAGAGAAATGTGACGCTAAACTACAGCGCAGAAACGTTTCGTTAAGAAGAGGGAAAAAAAAAGAAAAGAAAGACCTGGTGGTTTCATTCATTTCGTTTTAGAAAGGGAAGGCGAATAAAAGAAAAGCCTCTTACACCTGATTTGCCAGGCAAGATCGTTTTTCCCTTACGAGGTGGTGCTAATTCGCGCCGTTATTACGTGTCGCAATCTAAACTTCCCTTTTTTTTTTTCTTTGTACAGGTAGTTGGCGACCACAGGCACTTCCTTTTTCGAAATGTCGGCGGGTCGTTAAAGAATACTTTATAGTCGTCCCCATCTGGTGAAATACTGATCCAATCTAGAAAACTCTTTAGGTCAGAAACCCTGTGAGCTTGCTTGGGACTGACGACATTTCGTGTTGCAGCGGCAAGAGAACAATGCAAAGCCTCAGTCGGGCTTTCTGCATTATTGTTAACGTTTCTGTCAACGCTTTGGGGGAGTCCCTTTGAAATGAAGGCCTAATGGCATCTAAAAAGTGACTTCTAACATACAGTGTGAGATTTGCTTATCAAGAACAAAGTGACTTTGGAACACATTCCTTCAGTGTGAACAACTCGGAGGTAGAAAGTGTGCACAAGAACTGAAGCTTGGTTTTTTTCAAGGAATTGTGACGCGAGCTCCGCTCACAGACCTGGGGCTTTGAATAATCGGAGAGGTTTCAAGTTCGCTCGAGCTGCACAAGGTACAATGGCACAGAAATATTACATTTTTAATCTTAAGGGTTTTTAAAGTACTACTATGCAGAATTCTTTTGTGGGCAACTGTGATACAATGTCTCAACAATAGCTCCTTGACTGATGGTGGTAGAGCAGTGCTCCCAGAATCTGGAGCTGGCTTGATGGCTACTTTTGGCAACATCGTAGCCATCACCACAATCTCTTTGGAGGTCATCACCTTTCAATGTGAAAGGCAGTTTTTTTTGCCTTCATCTTCCAATGACTGGTGAAGCTTGCTCTCACAACTATTTAGATCCTAAATGTGAGGTTTTCAATCGGGAGTTTTTTAAGTCTGGTTCATTGAACCTATTGGGTACAATAGCAGGCTACGCATCGTTGGGATACGGCGGATAAGGGTTGTTTCTGCCATCTGTTCGGCTGCCTTGAATGACCTCACATTAAATGTGCAGACATTTGTCATTCCCCGACTCTGATGCCCATTTCCCATGACCAAGAGACCCTTTTCGAAAATCAGTCTGGCAATATGCTCATCATCTCAGTTTATGGCATCTTTGCCAAACTGATGGTGACCTTCTTGAGGCTGATGAAGAAAATAATTGAAGACATAACAAGCGGAGGATATACGAGGCCTGTTCGTTGAAGACATCAATATGACATGACATGACATGCACATTGAATACAACAGCTGCGTAAGCGTTTATTTAGAAGTATGGTCCAATCAATTTCTTGGTGCAAGTTTTCCTGGAGCCTATTGATCGCAGAAATTTAATCGAGGGGCTTATGAGTCGCTGCTTTGTACAGGTCAGTTCTTATGTTCACACCATTGAAACTGAAACAAATCAAGAAAGAATTACGAGGCGATCGAAAAACCAATTATCATCTTCCACTGACGTGCGAAAGTGATGGTGCCTGATGAAATACAGTTTTATGACCGCCATTAGTTCGTCGATAATGAAACTGCTTTTTGAACCACCAGATGGCACTAAAGTTTGAAAGGGTCTATTGGGACACCCTGTGTTTGCAGCCTGGCAGACCAACGAATCTTGATAGAGTCTGCTGTGATAACTGCATAAACACGGGCCAGCGTGTACTGACACCAGTATTCGCCCAACCTATAGATGGTAGAGTGGTAGTGCCAAGATCGCAAAAGAGACTGGGATGGGTTCTGAATTTCTCGTGCGCCTGCTCGATGACGATAATCAGTGTGCTAAAATTAATTATATTTGACTACAAACACGAAGCTGTCGGGCCAGGTGCATATCACGGGGGATGGAGGTGTTGACGCCTATTAAGAAAATAGACCATGTTGAATTTTAGAAGTTGCTAAGCAAAACACAAATATTCCTATATTAACGCACTCTCTTTTCCCGTCAAAACTGCACGATACATGAAGAAGCCGACGAGAACCATGCGATAGCAGCAGCACCAAGGCCGGTAGTCCCTGCCACCGTTTCTGCCGTCGTCCCCACTCCTCTGGTTCTTCGTTCATCCGCCAGAGGGCGAGCTGCAGGCCGGAGTTGCGAATAGTTCGCCAGCTGTCGACAGACGCTGCCGTAGATTGCGCTTCGTTACGTCAAAGTTGCGTGTCGACGTATTCAGTTGCGTCAGACTTCATGTACATATTCTCATGGCGGCGCTCAATGTTACTAGATCAGAGTCGTTGACAAGCTTCCTAGAACATCCGGTGCCTTTTCGTGGCTCGCCCGCTCGGTGGCGCTGCCGGCCCGCCCCATGGACAGAAGCGACGGAACCGATTGAACGTCGGATGCCCATCACTTGCGGTGGAAAGTGATTATGTTGCAGCGTTTATGTAAACATAAAGTTTGTGCAGAAAGAGCGTCGTTCAAAACGGTCCTTCTCGCGGAGGCGTTGCCGCCGGTGGCACTAGCAATGCTGTCCGCCCGTGCCTGCTCGTGTGCTTGAAATGGAGAAGAACCGTTTTGAAACGACGCTCTTCTGTGCAGCTTGATAGATCCAAGAATGTTGGTGGCACTGACGTCGTGATTGGTTCCCTCGCAGCACTGAGGCCAGAGGGTGCCGGAGAGGGCCGTGAGCGTTTGGGCGGCCTTGGTTGTGCGGGGGGCAGCGCTGATCCCGAGGGAGGCGACCGGCAAGCATGGAGCTGGCCCACGCCAAGCCATACAAGGAGGTGCTCGACTACTTTGGCACGGACCCTGAGCGGGGGCTTTCAGAGTCCCAGGTCAAGAAGCTCCAGGACAAGTATGGTCCCAACGGTGAGACCCTCTCTCTCTCTCCCACCTTCCCGTGTGCATTTGTTTGAAGGTCAAACATCTTGCTTGCTCCTTAAATGGACGAGCAGGTTAACTGGCGACGCGGCGGTTCAAGCGACCAAGTAGAAAATGAAAAACAATGAACGGCACAGCTGGAATCGATTATTTGTAGTGCAGAAAAGTGTTGTGACCAGTGCTTTTCCTTTTTTTTTTAGTTCTGTATTGATTGTTGCGTTTCATACTGTTTTCAGTTTTGTTTGGTTTTCGTTAGATGTGATCTTCTCGGTGCAGAGTTCACTTGCCTTTTGTTGTGCTGGTTATAGTAGGTCTCGGTTATAGCAAGTTTGATTCTGCTCGTGCATACGCTTTTTTAAAAACTTGATGTTTTTATTTGATCTGAAAAAAGAAACTGCCTAGTATATTTTGAAAAGTAACCCAGAACAGAAAGATAGCCCAACTATGTTTTCTGTCCAGTTTTCTGTTGAGGAAAAGGTACTGCCCAGAGTCCTGAGATTGCTCACTGGGGTTCGAGGCAATTGGAGTGACGAGGTGGAAAATTAGTTTTGCCCTGATTGGTATGCTCTGATGCCTTATTTCATGAAAGAAATTTAGCTCTTTTATTTTTTGCATTTGAAATAATGCAGCATTTGTGGTGCTTTCTAGGACAGCTAATGATGCACGCTTGATTCATGTAAAAGAAATGTTTAAGGACTTATTTTTGGCTAGAGCGAAATTGGCCTAGCCCCCTTTAATTCATTTTGCCTCGCTGCGTCGGAGCGAGCCATCTTTCCGGCTATTGTAGCGTTTGCCTCTTGGTCTCCGGCCCGTTGCTCCCACAGTGCTAGCAACCTGCGAAGCTTTGTTGAAGTAGCCCATTGCTTGGCAGCTTGGAAGCATTGCTTCACCGCCTCGATGCCACTGGTGCGCATCATTGCATTGGAAGGTTGATGCTCTGGCCTTCCTTTTTGGCAGCACTTGAAGAGAATCTAGTGTGAGCTTTTCAAGTGTCATACTGCCTCTCAGAGGTCGTGCGATCCAGTTTTCCAATTCTGCCCTGGAAAAGAAGGCAATGGTGTGCGTCTTTTGTGCATGTTTACATGCTTCTCTTTGACCCTCACATTTCCATTGAGCTCATTCTCTTTTGTCTCGACCACCGATGGAGGGCCTCTACTTTTATTGATTTCAACCCACACTTAACGCCGGATTTGAATACTGCACTTACGAGCGAAAATTCAGTGTGGAACTGTTGTTCATGGGATTTAGAAACGGGATAGAAGTTTAATTCAATTAATATTTTTTCAGCTCGTAAGGGGGATGAGATGGGGAGCACTAGACCTTGGTTTCCGAAAGGTGACGCCAGAATGACTGGCGATGAATAAAACTGAGTGGGGTGGGGTGGGGTGGGATGTGACGCTAAACGGTATTTCTTGCGTCGTCTGCTCCGTGTGGGGCAGTGCCCAGTGCCCGGCGTCGCCCGGAGCCCACCCTCGGGGGGCAGGGAAAGGATGTAAGTAGGCGTCGGAAAAGTGTGTGTACGCACATGCACTGCTGCACGCTAGCGTGCACCTTTAGCTGGCCGGGGCACCGGGAACGGCACCTCACCTAGACTAGCGACCGCGTGCGGCGGCGGTCGTAGCGGGGGCCTCTGCTGCTTTTGCCTCTGGTCTTGCGTAGTCACGCTCGTTGCAATGTTTTGGAGTGGGGGATGATGCAGGGTAGCCAGTTGTTGGCTTTGTGGATCGGTGTAGTGCGAGGTTCTTTCTAGAAGTAGCCAGTGCAGACGGCAAAAGATACATAGCCTTTCAGTTATGTAGCTTATCTGGTTGGTTCCAAATTCCGAGACGTTCAACTTGGTTATGCGGAATCTTTAGGGGCCTCTCGTGCGTTGGTAAGAGGCGCTTTAAAGGACAGTGTGCTCAAACCTCTCAGGTGGAAGTTGTAGTGTCGTTGCAGCTTGTCTCGAGGGCTTTTGGTACTGGAAAAGTCGTATTTATGTACGGCAAGTATTATACTCGATAGATCTATGGCCAAAAGTTAACCCCAAAGGTTGAGTGGACTGTTGAGTGCTTATTGTCTTACTCCCAACATATTTTATATAATAACTGCAGTGTCGATGAGTAAAGGCACTTGGGATAGTAACGCTACATTTCTGAAACATTTGCAAACAAAAGTTGCATGCAACCAGATGAAGGAGAGTTCAACTCTTAAGTTTGGTATCGCTACACTTCCTCTTCCGTTTGTAGACTACTATCTACATCTTCACATTTCTTTTACTTGGTAATGTAACTGGTGTAGTCTTGTCATTGCCAAATGAGTACCAATTAATGCTAGTCTCGGGTTTCTGGAATTCTAAAGACCAATTGCTTATGCCAAGCCCTGTCAGAAAAAAAAAAAATGCAGAAAATTGCAACCCTCCTTTTCAGTTACGTAAGATACAATTAACTTTGAGAGCATTTGAATGACTTGCGAACAAATATGGCTATTGTTAGAAAGGTTCAGTGAAAAAGGAACACCTTGGATCATGTTGTTTGCCACCTAAAGATGGAAATAATTGTTGTACGGGGCTTACACCCGTAGGTTTCCGTAGCCGTACGCAGGGCGGGGATAAAGGACGGTGCGTGCGCTCTTGCGTGGGTAGGGGAGCATGGCTGGCCCATCGTGTGGGTAGAAGGTTTGGCGGATAGGGAGACGAGAGGGCGGAGAAGACAGTAAACTGGGTTCCGGCCAGACTGCATTCCTCCCTCGAAGCAAGTCGGTTTCACTTTCTGACGTCTGTTTATGCCAGTCTGGCCTGGACGTCCGTTTGCTGGTCTTGGGTCCGTTGTCTCTGGGTGATAGGGGGTATTCTCGGAGAGGTTGTCGTTTAAGTCTGACCCTTTGAGAAAACAACTGAACTGATCTTTTCTCTCTTTTCTTCTTTTCCCTCGTTTGTTTGCAGAACTGCCAGCTGAGGAGGGTGAGTGGAGCTTTTGCAGTCTTTATCGCAAACTAAACATTGTTGGTGGGTGTGAAGGCAGGCATGCATAGTTCAGTTTAGGGAGGTGTATCAGCTAGGCATTTTTCTTTCGTGAGCTTGAGAGAAAGTGAATTTGTTTCAGGAAAATGGAAATTCAGAACGACTTAGTTTCGGGCATGTATTGAGCATTCGCTAAAAATATAAATCTTTGGAAAATCAAAGAACTCTTTTTCCCAAAGAAAACCTTCATTGTACTTGCATCTTTTCAACAAAAGAAAGTTGGAAGGATAAATCGTATGTTTGAAAGCTCCGAGAGGAAAATTTCCCGCTGGTAATGTATTGGAAGCCGGCAGCAGATGGTTCCTCGTGTCATTGATAGTTCCCATTTTCATTTTAAAGCATGTAAGGCATTTTGTCATCACTGGTGTGTTTAGAACAGGAAGGAAGTTTAGTTTGTTGGCTTGTGGTGAAAACTACCTCCCTTCAGTAATGCTTGGGTGTTGCAGCCATGCTGGACAAACGTTAATAATTAAAAGCCACTTGTGATCGTATCGGTGCCTGCTTAAGAAAATATTACATAGATTCTATCAATTGTATACTAGTTGTAGGTTTGTCTGTGGTGTTTCTGAGGGAAGTGTGATGCTGATAATTCATTGCTTCTTTTGTTTGTTTCAGGCAAGCCTTTGTGGCAACTTATACTCGAACAGTTTGACGACCTTCTAGTGAAGATTTTATTATTAGCTGCTGTAATTTCATTTGTAAGTACACATTTGCTTTCTCTGAGGGTCTGTGGGAGAAAATGAAGCGGAGGGGACTGGCTTCTCGAAGCTAACTTTCTAGTCTGGTTGTTTTGAGCTCGTTGCAACATTGGGGAATGCTACAAATTCCCCGCTTTGTTGCCCGTGCTTCTGGGATATGGAAAGCTCTAAATGAGCTTTAGGGTGAGACCTGAATCTTTTAATAAAAATATCCCTAAAAAAGTTTGTTTTTTTTTTTAAGATTGTAATTTTGAAATTTTTAGCTATTTTTCTTTTTGATCTGCCAAAAGTCTTATATTGAAGATTAAAATTTGAGCCATAATATCAGATTATAATATCTATGCAGGCTGAAGTTGCTCTGAAGTTGATGTTGAAACAACACTTTCTCAAAACACAAAACTTGGACTTTGTAAATTTTCAGAAGGGATATCTCTGCGTCTAGAGCAAACAGAAATATAACTTTTTAACACCATGTAGCTGAATGTGCAAACCATATAATGTTGGAGGCAGATTTGTCAATATAAGTGTAGGAAAATTTTCAGCCGAACTTTAGTTGTATTGGTTTGTATGTACACATTAAACTGTTAACTACAGTGTGTTGTAAAGTCACTACTAATAATTCCATCTAAAAAGTGCTTCCAATGTTGTACTCTTCATAGTTAGTAATATCTGGCCATATGTTTCTTAAAAATATTTTTTCACTAGTATTGTTTTTTTCCTTTGAGAGTGAGTTAATTTTAATTATGCTGAGTATTAACCTTTCTTATTAAATAGAATACCAAATATCTTAAATCAGCATAAAAATCTGAACAGGCTTGTGCTGTTTCATTTTGTTTGATGAAAAAAATAAGGAAAAAGCTCCAAGACCAGTGTTCCCCTTTTATTTATAGCGGCCGAAACGGGATATGCTTAACAAATTTGGGAGTAGCTCTTACTGTGGGGCAAGGTCATGTGCGTCGCTTCAATGCTTTCATTGAGTCACTGGCATTAGCTTTTTGGCATTTGTTTGGGTGTCGCTGAAACAGGAGTGAGTAGTGTTGGCACGGTGTGACCTCATGAACCTGAAGCATGCTATGGCTTTTGTTCTTGTTCCAGGTTCTGGCGCTATTTGAGGAGCATGAAGACTCCATTACCGCCTTCGTCGAGCCTTTTGTCATCCTTCTCATTCTGATTGCCAATGCCGTGGTGGGCGTCTGGCAGGTATGTCGTCTCTCCTTACTCTGTCCTTGCAGTGGAACCTTTCCGTAACACTAGCTGATATTTACGACGTGCGTGACCAAAAGCGTTGCTGTGGTCGGCCTTTCACAATTGGCCAAGTGCTCGCTAGGGGGTGGAGGAGGAGGCTTTGCTGTAAGGGGACACTATAATTTTTTTTTTTTTTTAAATAATATATAGGTACATAGTGTTGCATGTTGTGAGAGAAGTAATTACAGTGTCTATAATCCCAATGCAGTAAGCACCGTGTTCTTTGTTTTTTTTAATATTCTGAAGTAGTTTTGAAAATGAGGATAGAGAAACTGCCACTGTTCTTCTATGACTAGAAGTCGGGCTTGATTAACTTATATTGGAAAGAAAGAAGCTTGTGTTTTGCTGCAATCAGGAACCCTAGGTCCGACGAAAGCTTGCTGTGCCGAGAAGAGTATACTAAAGGCTGGTTCACATTGTTGCAACTGCTTGTGACCGTGTGCCTTAAAACCTCTTTGTTGCAACGAGAGAAGGCCCTGGCGCCATCTATCGCATAGCCATGGAACGCATTGCGTTTGACGATGTTATAAACAACCATTTCTCACATAAATTTGATCTCGCAGATACCGTAAAACTCGCCGAAATGCGAGGGTCACCTCATACACAGTGCCCAATGTGTTCTTTGGTGTAAGAGATCGCCAAAAACTAGGTCCTAAGCAAACACGAGTGCGTTGCCTCAAAATGGAGTCTGGCGGAGCCCAATGCGTCCGTCTGGTGTCCCCCCTGCTCAGGAGCGCAATGCGGAGAGCGCCATCGAGGCCCTGAAGGAGTATGAGCCCGAGATGGGCAAGGTGCTGCGAGCCAACAAGCACGGAGTGCAGAAGATCCGGGCCAAGGAGATTGTGCCGGGGGACTTGGTGGAGGTGTCGGTGGGCGACAAGGTGCCCGCCGACATCCGGCTGGTGAAGATCCAGTCGACGACCCTGCGGGTGGACCAGTCCATCCTCACGGGGGAGTCGGTGTCGGTCATCAAGCACACGGACCCCATCCCGGACCCCAGGGCCGTCAACCAGGACAAGAAGAACATCCTCTTCTCGGTGGGTTTCCCCCTCTGAGGATCTTTTCATGCTGGCTCCTGCTGAAAGGATTCGAGCAATACCATTCCACCCTCCCCAAACATCTTAACTAGTGGATCCACGCAGCGCCACGAGCGCAGCGTGCAGAAATGCCAAGACGGATGCGTCTGCCGCTTTGATCTTTGACGTGTTTGCTGCTTGGGGTGGGTGTCCTGCACAGGCCTTATCTTCTATACTCTGTTACTAAGAGGTGAGGGGGAACTTCTCCCACCTCTTTCCACCTTAGCAGAGCGAACACTGGAGAGGGGTACGCCTCCTCTCCAGCGTTCACTTTGCTCAAGTGGAAAGAGATGGAGGGAGCTTCCCCTCAACTCTTAACCCATCACCAACTGTAGCTGGTATTAATTCTAGTCCCCTTCCCTTCCTCTCCTGACCTCTTGGTAGAGGACGACTGTCATGGGATTGTCTCACGGAAAACAGAGTTTGTTGGTAGATGCCTTAATCCTCATTTTGGTGGACCCGCCATGTTGCGGAGACTCTTTCTTTGAGGCGTGAGGATGTGGTAGTCCGAAATTGGTGGCCTGCTCGATGTAAAGTTGTTTCCAGTTGCCCCGAACAATTTGACTTAAGGATCCGAGTCTTTTGAGAGTAAGATAGTCGTCAGGTTGCCTAGTTTAAACGCTCGGGGTGTAGCTAACTATAATTCCGTGCCTTTTGAGCCAATTATACTCGTTTTCACCTCAAGAACAGCAGAAGAAAAGTCCACCTCCTTGCGGAGCATGACTAATTTCACCTTTAGAGAAAGAATTAAGATATATGTAGGTCCATTTTAGATGTATGTTATTTTACCGAGATACACAAGTTTTCAAACACCAAATGCATCGCTTCTTCTCTGACAACCAAATCTTGCAAGAACTGTTTTGAGCGGCGCATGAGCAATGCGTAAAATTTTATTATTTGTTGAGGTGAAAACAAGTATAGCGTTGTAAGGTTTCCACTAAATATCCGGGTTGTATGAAAACGTCGGTTGTTAAGTTGCAACTTGCGGTGCAAGATTTACCAAACAGTTTCTAAGGTGCAATGCTCGCTATTTCTAGAAGTTGCGACGGCTGTTTTGCGGGCTCGCCGACCGCGGAACTTTCCCGAGCTGCTCTTAGCCACTAACAATCTCGAGTTCTGTTCTCACCTGAAGCTAGTTTTTTTACGTTAGAGTTTTTGGGTGGTCAAAATGTGCCCGACCTGGTAGATGGCTACAGTGTGGGAGGAGCAGGTTCCTTTAGTTTGAGCGTGTCGAGCTAGGTAAATATTTGAGCTCGAGAGAATCGGTGCAGTCGGGTTGTTACCCGGGCTGCGAGTTTAACACCGATTGACGACGCAACGACCTTTGACCCGTGCAGGGAACCAACATTGCATCCGGAAAGGCCATCGGCATCGTGGTGGGCACCGGTCTGGAGACTGCCATCGGTACGTACCGCCCTCGAAGGTGGCTTTGATTCTCGCTGTGGCGTCCGACTCCTCGCGCTCCTCTCTGACGACGCGAACCATCTCGCAGGCAAGATCAGGACGGAGATGACGGAGACGGAGGAAGTGAAAACACCCCTGCAGCAGAAACTGGACGAGTTTGGCGAGCAGCTCTCTAAGGTGAGGGCGCCTCTTGTGGCCGTCCGTCTGCAACCGTGTTGGTCACCTCTTTCCAACGTTTTTTCGTCTTCACTCGCATTTAGCTGACTCCTTGGAGCATCCACCGCCATCTTACATGGTGTTGATAAATTTCGGGAACACGGCGAGTGATCCCGTTGACTGCACAAAGTATTTTCTAAAAAATAATTGAATGTAGGGGGAGGGAACTATTTTTTTTGGCTTGTGAAACGTAAGTCTCGATGAAATGTCTAATCTAAAATGCACCTACATATATTTTATGTCACCACATAAAGGGGTAAATCAGATGCTATGGAAGGAGCCGGTCCTTTTTTTTACTGCGATTCTTGAGCTGAATATGAATGTAGTTTGTATAAGTGGCATATGTCGCCAAGGCTGTGCGCCAAAGCCACGCAGGGGCGTTGCTGAAGTGACGACCTCCGTCCCAGGTGATCTCTGTGATCTGCGTGGCGGTGTGGGCCATCAACATTGGCCACTTCAACGACCCGGCGCACGGCGGCTCGTGGATCTAAGGGTGCCGTGTACTACTTCAAGATTGCGGTAGCCTTGGCGGTGGCGGCCATTCCGGAAGGCCTGCCGGCGGTGATCACGACCTGCCTGGCTCTGGGCACCCGGCGCATGGCCAAGAAGAACGCCATTGTACGGTCCCTGCCCTCGGTGGAGACCCTGGGCTGCACCTCGGTAATCTGCTCGGACAAGACGGGCACGCTCACCACTAACCAGATGTCCGTCAGCCGCTTCTTCATCATCGACAAGGCCGATCCCCGGGGACATTTCCTTCCACGAGTTCGAGGTCACTGGCTCGACCTACGAGCCCATCGGCGAAGTGTGAGTCCCCGCTCGTCTCGTTGCGCCACGATGGCTCTCAAATGCGGCTATCTTCGGGTCGCACAGCGCGTGGCACGTATGAAATGCTGTCATCAAAGCTACTGATGCGGTACGGTGCACTTATTGAGCGGTGAAGCTGCGTCCCACCCAAGAAAAATGCCAAAATGCCAACTTCTTCGCACTTTTCACTTTTCTTTAAAAGCGAAAATTTCTAAATACGCCGCAGCACTACCGCTGCTGCCAAAATTTTGACGCGGCTTCAGACGCCCTCCGTTTCACAGTGCCTATGGGAAGTTCCACGACCTGAATATATCTAATAGCTTTGGACTTAACCTGCCAGCACTGACCTTCGCTTTAACCACCTACTGGTGCCCATAACCCGGAAGTGCCTCGGATTTAGGACTTGAGCGCTCCCTCTTCTCGTGGCTTTTGTCACTGAGACGGTGTGGGAAAGATAAGCATCAAAAAGCAATGAGAGATCTTTCGTCGGCTTAAAAACACACAAAATTTTCTGAGCATGCCCTTTGGAACTGAACATATTTCTTGACGGCTCGTAACCGCATTGCTCCGATACACTCCCCAGGTTCAAGAATGGTGCCAAGGCCAACTGCGCCAACTACGAGGCTTCTTCCACGAGTTGACCACAATCTGCTGCATGTGCAATGACTCCAGTATTGACTTCAATGAGGGCTGATTTCGTGCCTGGCCCGGTCTGTCGAGCCTGGGAAACTGGGAAGGAGTACCCTCCTCGTTCTGATGAGCCCCTCTGCCCTTTTTGCACCTTTTGATCGAGTGTCTCCGATTAATTATTAACACGTTGGAAGGAAGGGGCCAGTTGTTTGCCTTCATGAAAACAAATATTCTGCCTTAATTGTCCCTGATCAATTAATACTGAATACTCTTTAGTGGGTTGTTAGAAACAAGTCAACCTCTCAGAAATCGTCATTGTACCGTTGTGCTTTACGATAATTATTGTCACAAAACAGTAGTACAGCAAGGTTGATAGGGATGTGAATGCCGGTCACGAAAAGGCTGCCTTTTTGAGGATATGCGACTGGAATTCAAGCAACCAGACAAACATTTTTTTATATTCATATTACGGTGCTTTCGCTTGCTTTTGTGCATTGCTGCTTGCATATTTCAGTGTGATTGCTACGCCATTTGCACTTGTGTCATTTGTGCCAAAGGGCTTACCCCGCTGCATCCTGCTACATTTTACCAAAAATTTGAGGAACTTGTGCCAACATTGTGCCAAAACTTTATTCACTTCAATAATACTGAAAATGAATAGCTCGGGCCTCGATAGCTCTGGCCTTGCTACGTGGCCGGATTGTTACGATATGCTTGTGCGGGTTTTCAGAACTTTAGATAATCGCCTCAAATATCATACCTTTAGACCAGTGCGTGCTTCCCACTGCGCACAGGTCTACTGCAGTGAAGTGACAACCGCGGAGTAGTCATCGCGATTTTGCGTGTCTTGGTTCACCGCATCGCACCTGTGTGCTTAGAGGAAACCAATCTTTCAGAGCAAGATGTGACACAATTTCTGAATAAAACTTCAGCTTGTAAGTACGATAAGCTGCGATATCCTGGCAGCATATTTCTTTAATTTGAGATATAGCAAGGATACTTTGGTATTGCAAGAAGGTTCATATGGACTCTTCTGTAGGTCTTTTTTATGCATTGTTTCCAATCAGAATTAAGAATTGCATTTTTATTGCGGCCTCTAGAGCTTGAAACAAATATTAATTTAGGTGCTCAAAGTTTTTGTATTTTAACATTATTTCAGCGGGATCCCGTACCAAGAATTACCATTCATGGCAGTTAGTGTTGTCCTTGATCAGTCGTCGTGTTACTGCACCCGGTGACAAAACAGCTAGTTGTGTGTTTGAGGGAATCGCCCCTGCTGTGCTCTCGATGCTAACGAAAGGTTACACGAAAGTGAGAAGGCAAAGTAGGGGACATTGTCTTTTAGTCGGACAGGCCAACACATGAATCTTGACAATATTTTCAGTGATATGAATGAAAATGAAGTGTGCACTTATGCTCCAGAAGCTCTATTTACTGCTCCAGAATGACTCTGACCAATCACATTGCAGGTATTTACAGAATTGCCGATATACATTGGTTTTGTTCAAAAGGAAAAAAAAACAATGTCGATTTATTGGGGTCTGCAGTAGGGGCTCTGTCCGGATGGAAGAGGGCTGGTGTTCCATTTCTCTCCTTGTAAACTACTATACTCGATAGCAGGTACTAAACAGCATCGATCCAACGATTTTGTAGAATATATAACATTCATTTTTAGCAACTTTAGGAGGTTATAGAAAGGTATGTTTTGTGTGGATAGCTGAGCACGTTGGTGTCTACATTTAAGAAAATGAAAGAGGGACATAGAAGACAGTACAGACGACACGGGGCTGTCCAATGTTCTCACGTTGTAACAGTCTATAGGCCGGATTGCGTCGGAAATTGCACATGCCGCTAGTATCGGTCCGGAACGCTGTCGCACGGCCGACCCGACGCCTAGGCTTTTAGCATGAAACATTTTATGGCTTGAAGCCCAGATAAGAGTGTCCATGAGGCTCGAGTCTAATTGGTTGACGGGTGGGAGAGGAGGAGATGGAGGTGCTAGGCGCTGATTGGTTAGCGGGGGGACGTGTGACCAGAGGGGTGGGCAAGGAGGAGCTCGACCACCTGTGCGCACTGAGGGAGAGGAGCTCGACAATATGAAAGGCTCTGGAAGATTGCAAGTTTATCAGCCCGATTAGCGGTAGTATCGCTTCATTCTAGGAACAACTATCAAGCGTACACATGGTACTATCTGATGAAGGGCGCCGTGAATGTAAGAGTCTGGCATCTGGATGCTATCGCTAAACGTTTGTGTTGCAAGAATGTTTCGCTTGTGCAACACGATTGCCAAGCAATTTTTCATGCGTGTTTTTCCTCTCCTCCGCCCACAGTACAAGCAAGCCTTTGAGAAGGTTGGGGAGGCCACGGAGACGGCCCTGACGGTGCTGGCGGAGAAGATGAACCCCTTTGGCTTTGACAAGAGCGGCAAGTCGAGGCGGGACGCGGCCCTGACGGTGAACCACGGCGTCCAGGCCATGTGGAAGAAGGAGTTCACGCTGGAGTTCTCTCGCGACCGCAAGTCCATGAGCTCCTTCTGCAACCCCACGCGGGCGGCCGCCAACACCCGCCTGGGGAACGGACCCAAGATGTTTGTGAAGGTGGGATCTGTTTCGGTCTGGTGTCCGGCGCGCACCTTCGACCGGTGCGTTTACCCTGGTTGCGTTACTGGTTCCTCGATTCCTACGCGCCGACGTTGCAAAAGTCACGCCATTGCCTTTGCGACCCTAGTAGTGGCATTGCGGCAGAAATATGCATGGCAAATGCCCATTTTGTCGTAGGGTGCTCTGCAGTCGGACAGTTCATGGCACCTTCGTCGGCCAGGGGTCGGGACACTGCGACGACGGTGACCATTGCATTTGCTCGTCTTTTTTGACAGAACTTGTCCGCTACGACCGACTGCCAGTATCGCAATGTCAGACAGCATGATGTGCCGGCTCTTGCAGCACAATTTGTTGTCGCTTTGGGACATGTTTTGTTCGGTACGGGACTGAAACGTACCAGTCCAAGGGACATTCCAGCCACTGTAGCTCCAATAAGAATGTGCACTCTAGTCCGCACGGCGGTTTTCAGGTTTGGGGGAAAGCTCCGAAACTTGGCAGCTGCCTCCGACATAAATGAGTCGGGGGTCCGAGGCACGCCAGAGAAAAGTGCTCGGCAATAACCCCAGAATGCTGGGAAGCATTGCTTTGTTGGGACTTCTCGTTTTGAGGCGATATAATGGGAAGTCTCGGAATGTGTACTCCGGGCGCCACATGCACCGAAGGGAATCGCGTCATCACCGCTGCATGTAGAACTGGAAGAGCATTTTGGATCTTGTGCCTGCACACTATTTTGTGAAAATACGCTGAGGGGTATCGACCTTCTCGGCTCGATCGGTTGCGAAGCAGTACATGGCCAGCCGGTATGATGATGACAGAAGCGTGCAACCTCTGGTATGATGTACCTAAAAACGTTATTGAGTACAAGAAATTGTTTCTTTTCCAAGTTGCAGCATTTCGCGTGAGTGATAGAAGCTGCAATTGCATCTTCGATGAGCTGCCAGCATAAAGCGGTACTTCCACGAGGAAGAAATCCCGGAGACTTCGTCCCGGTGCGCGTATCGTGGCACGAAAACGTCAAATTTTTTGATACGACGCCGCGACGTCGGCTCTGCAGCGGACGGACGAAGGGATGCTCGAATGGTACAAACAGTCCTGGTTTGGCGGTGGATCAGTTTGTTTTTAGTAATGGTTTTTCTTGAAATGTTTGTTAGGCTCAGAGACCGCTAAATTTGTCTGCGGTGGTGCGTAGAGTGGAAACCGCTAAATTGGGTCGCAAACGCCGGCATTCCTCCCTCCGGCAGCTCGTTGGTGTGAACGACAAGGTGCAAAAGGTTGGGACGTTCAAACGCAGATGTGTGAACCAGCCTTAAGGGGAAACACTGCTTCTAGAGCGTTTTTTTTTATTTATGACTCAAACTTAACGAAATTTACATAGCACATCTGCCTTTACAATCTAGTAATAAATATGTAATTAGTTTTGAAATAGCTTAATTAGAATAGCAATTAATTAAAATTTCATTTGCAAAATTTAAAAAAAAATTTAAAAAAATAGAATAATAAAAACATAGCATTAAAGATATATTTGTGAACTAGAAAGTCTGCAGTATGCAATAAGGTATAAATGAAAACTCTAGGACGATTTACTGCTTTTTTACAACAGATCAAACTTTTCACTTTCAAAAGTAATTTTTACATTACATATTAAGACAAATAAAAAAAAATTCTGTATCATATTTCGTACATGTATACCCCTTATTGCATATGTCACTAATGCACCTACCAGAAAAAGAAAAAAATGGTGAAGATCGGTTGTATAGAAGGTGAGATATGGCTTCTGTAACTAGTGAAGTGTCGGAAAAATTGATTTTGAGAAAACGGGCAAAAACATGTACGGGTTCATTTTCACAGCTCTGTCACGAATTGTTTGTGTGTGGGGGTCTAGTAGCCTCCGGGAACATAGTCTGCATGCATCTGGCCAGTGTGCCTCCTCTTCATGGCCCTCTGGATGTCGTCTTGTGAGTCGAAGCAGCACTTAGTGAGTCGAAGCAGCGAGTTCACGATGTCGAGGTTCACCATGACGAACGACTTCGCGCTCTCGGGAGCTGCTGGATCGGCGCCGGCAACCAAAGCAGCTTTGCGTGTCGTAGCACAGTTGGACGAAAGCTCTTGAAGCTTTTCCTCGGCGTTTGTTTCTTTTCGAGCGATATCCGATGCGCTGAGCCACGGAGGATCATGTCGCACGCGGTTATTCGAAGCCGCGGGTGTGTTCGCGGACGTCGACGGTCGACGCAGTTGCCGGAGCAGCACAGTCGGGTTCGGTGTGTCGCACTTCGTTGGTGTTCGCCTGACCTTCGGCAGGTTGAACGGAGGCTCTAATAAGCTTTTCCTCGGCTTTTGCTTCTTTTCGAGAGATATCCGACGCGCTGAGCCACGGCGTATCATGTAACACACGGTCATTCGAAGCCGCGGACGTCGACGCAGTTGCCGGAGCAGCACAGTCGGGTTCGGTGTGTCGCACTTGGCCTGACCTCCGGCAGGTTGTACGGGGACTTTAATAAGCTTTTCTTCGGCTTTTGTTTCTTTTGGAGCGATATCCGACGCGCTGAGCCGAAGGGTATCATGTCGCACACGGTCATTCGAAGCCTCGGGTGTGCTCGCGGACATCGCGCAGTCGCCGGAGCAGCACGGCCGGGTTCGGTGTGCCGCACTTCGTTGGTGTTCGCCTCACCTACGGCAGGTTGAACGGAGGCTCTGAGGCTCTAATAAGCTTCCTCGGTCCTTTTTGAAGTTTTTTTCCAACCTTGTGGCCAGTGTGGAACTTCTTCCGAAGAGCCTCCGGAGTTGGCATCTTTCAAAATCAAACAAGATGGCGGATCCGAAACCATGACCGGACGGCGCTCGTGGCCAATGAGAAAACGTCATTTGCGCACGTGATCCACAACAGCCAATGCCGTGGCTAAATTTTGTTTTTTATTTCTGCTTCGTTCTCCTCAGCCAATGGCCGTGTTGTATTATGCTTGGCGGGAAGAAAAAGCGCGGGAGCGGAGCTTTCAAATGAGACCAAGATGTCCCCATTCTATCGCGTCGTTCTCGATCTATCGGCGGTCAAAGTGCACCATTTTTCGGGCTTTTTTTCGGACGAAACATTTTCACTTAGTGATTTCAAATCAATGTCTTGAAGTAAATACGCGTTATTTTGCGAAAATATTTGGCGAGAATATGTAAAAATACCTATAAATATAAGAAAACATAATTTCAAAAAAGTGAATTTTTTGTCTTTTTTTTTCTTTTAAAGAGCCGTGTCTCCCCCTTAAGCCGTCGCTGGAACGGATTGTCCTGGAGCGCTTCGGGAGGGGACGCCTCGTTGTCCCCGCGGCTGACTTTCACGCCCCGTGTTTCAGGGTGCCCCCGAGGGCGTGCTGGAGCGGTGCACCCACTGCCGGGTGGGGGACAAGAAGCTGGCCATGCCCCAGATGATGAAACAGCGCATCCTGGACCTGACCAAGGCCTATGGCACAGGCAGGGACACGCTGCGCTGCCTCGCCCTGGCCACCCTGGACACACCGCCCAAGCCCGAGGAGATGGACCTCGGGGACTCGAACAAGTTTGCCACTTACGAGGTGGGCACTTTCCCTCTGGCGTCGAGAGTTCGCCCAGCGGGGAAGGGTACACGCCAGACAGGGTTAGCAGGATTACTGGGGTCACTTCTGGCTAAGGCGTAGCTAAAGTCTCCAAATGCCAAAAGCAAAGATGCGGCTTTTTTTTTTTTTTAAGTTTTTGATGCTGCATTTGTTGGGACCTTTTGAGGCTTGCTGGGGTTCCCTGGGACAAAGTAGCTTGAGAACCCCTGCCTTAGTTTATACGCTGATTTTTGCTGGCATTTTACGAGAATTATATTCACAAGCTAAATAAACGACAGAGTGTAAAATGGGGAGAGGAGAGAGGCTTTATCACAACTAAAGCTATGCTTCAATTTTAAACCATTTTTTCTTAATACCCGTTGTAAATGAAACCTACTCTGACTTAGTCCTTATTTCTAAAAAGAAGACTGTTCTCTTTGCGTCCTATCTATTCTTGTTACAAACGATAATAAGTAATTTGATTCAGTATAAAAGAGGAAACTTCAATCATTATAAAGGATGAACAGATTTAGCGATCGATGTTGTCACTTATTTTGTTTCAAGTGATGTGATAACGGATGTTGGCATCTGCTTCAAAAGCATCAGCAGCTGCTCCAAACCAATATTTTTCCTCCCACAAAAACTGCTACAAAAGCTCAAATGCTGCTTCCATCACTGTGCTTTAGATTTCTTTGGTTTCTCAAGTTTGTAGGAGAATTTTGCTAATCTAGTTGTTTGGTTGCATTGGAAAGTAGTTCCCACAGAGAACTGTATAAAAGTCAGGGAGGTTGGAAGCTTGGTGGGAAAGGAAGGATCCACTCTACTTCCGCCCCTTCTCCAGCCGTCGTCTGCTTTGTTCATTGTCTGCTTAAGCTGTTGTCTAATTAAGTTGCCTTCTGCTTAAGTTGACTTCTCCTTAAGTTGCCTGCTTCGTTGCCCTCTTTTAAGGGGGGATATGGCCTGGGAGGGTTAACTTTTGAACCCTTCACCCAATTTGGTTCAAATATTGAGGGTTATTTCAGCACTATTGAGGAAGGATAATCTGCATATCGGTCAACTTTACAGTATGCGACGGTTCTCACACTTCAGAAAAAAGACACTTCACTAAGAAGTCTATCGTAGAAAAATAATATTAGCTGGTGGCAAACTTCTTGCTTTAAGTTGCCTTCTGCTTAAGTTGCCTTTCACTTTAGTTGCCTTCTGCTTAAGTTGCCTTCTGCTTCCGCTGTCGTCTGCTTCCGCTGTCGTCTGCTTCCGCTGTCGTCTGCTTCCGCTGTCGTCTGCTTCAGCCATCTGCCTCAACCATGGTCTGCTCCGCCCATCTGCAGGTGGGACTGACCTTCGTGGGGGTGGTGGGCATGCTGGACCCCCGCGCAAGGAGGTCTTCGACTCGATTCAGCGCTGCCGGGCGGCAGGCATCCGGGTGATCGTCATCACGGGCGACAACAAGGGCACGGCTGAGGCCATTTGCCGGCGCATCGGCGTCTTCTCCGAGGACGAGGACACCACGGGCATGTCCTACTCGGGCCGGGAGTTTGACGACCTCCCAATCGAGGAGCAGCGCAGGGCCGTCCAGAGGGCTCGGCTCTTCTCCCGTGTGGAGCCCGCCCACAAAAGCAAGATCGTAGAGTTCCTGCAGGCAGACGGCGAGATCTCTGCCATGGTGAGGGGCACTCTCTCTGCGCCGACCTTCCGTTAGCCGTGTGAGGCTTGCCTGCAATGGGGCCATTGTTCAGGGGGGTAAAGAGGGGATTAGAAGGCGGCAAGTCGTAAGTGCCGCCATCGGTGGTCTCGAAGAGAAAGAGAATGCGAAAGAGGGTGGCAGGACACCGGAGAAAGCAGGCGAAAGGTTAGGCGTGCTCGTTTTGCCGTGCCAAGTTGAGGTTGCGAGTGCTCGTCAACTTTATTAATTTTCATGGAATGCCCGATCGAGTGTTTTTGTGCAAAATAAAGCTAGAAAAATACTAGATACAGTCGCCGACCGATTATTCGGACTTGGAGGGGACCCCGAAACTGGTCCAAATAATCAAACAGTCCGAAAATTCGGTAGATGAAAAAACTTGCTTTTATTACGCCCTAGCAGGCTTTAAAAAGCCGTCAATTGTGGCTTGCTTCATGTTACGCCTGCTCGCGATGATGTCTGCTTCCATTTGCGCGAGCGTCGTGTTCTCGTCGTACACATTCAACAGCAATGTTAATGCGTTCGTAATGTCCGCTGTCGATGGCTGCGGGCGGTAGTCGTCGTCGGAGTCTCATTTTCTGCTGGTGCGAGGAACGAGATCAGATGCGAGCGCAAATCCACGAGCGCAAAATGGCGACGCAAAAGTGAAAAGAAACAAAGCAAAATGATGATAATGATGATGATGACGACGCGCAGCTAAATGGAAAAAAAGGGCTAGCATAGCATCACCTAGCAGTAGAACTCGGGAGTACTCAAATCGTGCTGCCAAACCAAGCCAATCCATTTGCAGCCAACATAGAATTCAAAATGGCCGTTCCTCGGTGGTGTTTCCTGCCGATCGCTCGCGACGATTTTGCCTGAATAATCAAACTTTCGGACTTCAAGCTGTCCGAAACATCGGTCGTGAATATACACTATATCTGTAGAGTAAGTCACGGTTCCTCCTTTAGGTCCGAATTATTGAACAAGTCCGAATTATCGGAGTCCGAAAAATCGGTCGGCGACTGTACAGACCTTACAAGTACTTTTTTAATGCCCCTGGGTTTATATCAATGTTGCTAGCAATATGGTCCCATCAAGACCACTGATGTCCGCGTTTATGCCCGTTGTTTGAAGCAGCCAGAATACATGGGACCTTTCCCCTCTAGATTATTATAATAACTCCATACCGGGGATGAACGGAGAAGCGCCGCTGTAGAAACTATTCGCATGCCGTCATTGGAACGAGAAGTGGGTAAAACAACTTATATAAGCAACAGTTTTGAGGGTGTGAAATTAGTCTGGTAAACCCTCTCTGCAGCATGCCCTTAACTACATAGTCCACATATATGGCTGCAAATGAATACTCCCTGTAGATGCAGACATGTAACGGAAATTTGGAGTCAATTGGTCAGTGATGCAATTTATTGAGCCACTCGCATATTTCGCTATTTACGCGTTTTGCCCTTTGAGAGAGAGCACCGGGGCTTTTTCTGAATGCTGTATTTTTTGCTTCGAAGAAGACTAATTCTTTCCAAATTTTTAAGATAAATGTTTTGTTTCTTTGGTCAGAGATTAGCACTCCAAACTTTACAGCAACTGTTTAATGCTAATCTTTCGCTAATCTTTTGCAAAGTTTTTTTCTTCTTTCTTTTTTTTTTTTTTGCTGATGGTTTGTTGTAGTGAGCTGGCTGGCAAACTTAGTGCACCTCTTTCGTGAGACGTTGAAAAATATGCTATGACTGGCTTCGTTGGCTGTAATACGCAAACGGTGGCTTCACTATACTGCCAGTGCCGCATTTCAGACACCAGCGGGAATATTGCACAAATGCGCACGTGTAACGTCAGTCGGGAAGAGCACTTTCCACCACACAGGGCATGCGTGGCGTTTTGGCGAGTGGCCGTTACTTCCTTCTAGACTACGGCCGCAAGTTCTCCGTATTACGGACAGTACGAGGTGAAACAGTCCTCTATGCTTTTTGGCATCGCGAACAGTACGAGTGGGAATGCCGGAGCACGTGGTCTTGGATGGTACGTGGTGTGCTACCTCGAGGCTGATAAAACTGTAGAATGGAGAGGGGGCTGTGAGAGTGGTGCATAGTTGTGCACACACTCACAGCCCCCGCTCCTCACACCATTTTATCAGCCTCGAGGTAGCATAGCTGCATCGAAGGCCATGCTCTTCGGCGTTCCCGCTCGTACAGTTCGCAACAGAACCTGCCAATTTTTTTAAAGCTCTGGTCCGAACCAGGAATGGAATGCCAAGTTGAGGTCCCATACTTTGGGCTATTTGAGAAGTTGGGAGGTAACAAAGCTTGCGGGGACCGCAGACGCAAGAAAAGGCCGGACCGGGGTTTCGGCTCGTATTGTGGTCCGCGGAAGTACGTGTCGCGAGGCGTTCGGTTATGAATGCGGGCACCCGATGACCTCTGTGATGCATGCAGACGGGTGACGGCGTGAACGACGCTCCGGCACTGAAGAAGGCGGAGATCGGCATTGCCATGGGCTCGGGCACGGCGGTGGCCAAGTCGGCCTCCGAAATGGTGCTGGCAGACGACAACTTCTCATCGATCGTGTCGGCGGTGGAGGAGGGTCGGGCCATCTACAACAATATGAAGCAGTTCATCCGCTACCTGATCTCGTCCAACATTGGGGAGGTGGTGAGCATCTTCCTGACGGCGGCCCTTGGTCTTCCGGAGGCCCTGATCCCCGTACAGCTGCTCTGGGTGAACCTGGTGACGGACGGCCTACCGGCCACCGCCCTGGGCTTCAATCCCCCGGACCTGGACATCATGGAGAGGCCGCCCCGCAAGGCGGATGAGTCCCTCATTTCGGGTGGGTCTCCCCCTGGCTTCTGTACCAACCTTGGCAGCCATTCTCTAGTCACCGTTTCTTTGAAGGGGAGGCCGGTGCACTTTCTGAAAAGTACCGAGCTTGGTACGGCCTACTACAGCTTTTTTGTCTCCTGAATTTCGTTATTGGACTGAAATTGGGCAGGACGTGGAGGAAACCGCCGCTATTTTGCAAAACATTGGAGAGGGCGTGCGACAAACCTATCCTTTTCCTGTTAATCTGTTGAATGTGTCGTGACTTCATCGTCGGTATCTCGGTGTCTGCAGATATTCCTTTCCTCTCTTGTACTTGGTAGGGGCAAAGAACCTATGGCGAAATTCTAATTTTAAATTACACTTTGCCTGCTAGTAACAACGCAAAAAAGATTTACACTCATTATTTTTAAAAGACCAACATTCTTTTTTGCATCTTTTCTTTTTTAAGTTAATTATTAATTTTTTTCTTTTTTGAGGGATCAACATTTTGGCTTGCAAGGCTGCATGTCGAGTGTATTGATTGCTCTCAGGCTGCGTAACGGCGGTGTTTGGCTGACCCGCTTGCTCCCCTGCGGGTGCAGGCTGGCTGTTTTCCGGTACATGGCCATTGGGGGCTACGTGGGTGCTGCCACGGTGGGTGCGGCCGTCTGGTGGTACATGGTGTGCCCTGCGGGGCCCCACCTCAACTACTACCAGCTGACGCACCACCTGTCGTGCGTGACGGACAAGGAGAACTTCCGCGGGGTGGACTGCGCCGTCTTCCACGACCCCCACCCCATGACCATGGCTCTGTCCGTGCTGGTCACCATCGAAATGCTCAACGCCCTCAACAGGTACTTCCCTGTAGAGTGTCCAAACTTCTACTGGGAAATCCCCCTACGGCTGCAATCCAGGAGGAGGCCAATAGTTGTGGGGGGTCACTGCAATTGATTGGCGTGCATTCTTGCTTCTCTGTCGGGAGACTGCTGAAAACGGCTCTTGACGGTTGTCTGCCGTTGAAGTTAACTGCCTGGTTGTCTGAAAAGGAGCAATTTGCAAAATGTTGTATAAATCACTCTTATATCCAAGAGCCCTTTTATTGATTGAACGTGCTAGCACTTTATGAAAGCACATTTTTGTTTCCATTTTGCCGTTCTGAGCGAACAGGTTAAAGCTGCGCACGTGGTCTGCAACAAATGATCCGTAACAGGTCGTAGCTCTGGTCATAGCCTTCCACCGACGCACACTATGTCAGTGGTGCGCCGAGGTTGCTCCAGTGCGAGCTTCAATCATTCGGCGCTTGTATTCTATTCGCTCCGCCGGCACCGGATGCCGTAGAAAGAGCCGCAGACAAGCGATGGAGGTTTTGGGGGGCAGCGGCGCGAGCGGCGTCTGGTCGTACTGACGTGGGCCTCCTCCCCGCAGCTTGTCCAGAACCAGTCCCTCCTGGTGATGCCCCCTGGACCAACATCTGGCTGGTGGCAGCCATGACCCTTTCCATGACCCTCCACTTTGTCGTCCTCTACTGCGACATCCTCAACGTGAGTATCCAGGACCGCTCCTTGACCTCCTCGGCGGTGCCCGGGGTGCAAGGTTGCATCCATTTAGAGACTCTCGGCGTGCCTCTAATCCTTTTCTCTCTCCCCGCAGACGGTGTTCTCAGTGTGTCCGCTGTCGGTGGGCGAGTGGATGGCGGTCCTAAAGATGTCCATTCCGGTCATCATTCTCGACGAGACGATGAAGTTCATTGCCCGCAAGTTCATCGACGGTACACAATATTACTTTGAGCTCTCCATCCTGCTGGGCACCTGGGTGGGATTCCTGGCCTATGTGCTCTGCTCCCCCTTCTAACGACTCCTCCCAAAAAAAGAAGACGACTCCGCTCCCCCCGGCAACCACAACCCCCGAGTCCACGCCCCGAAGAGGCCCCCCTTCCCGCCCGCCGGGGCCGTGCCCCTCCCCCACCCCTAAACAGGCGGACTTGCAGTAGCTAGTGGCGTAGAGACGGTTTTGCTGTCTTGTTTTCCACTCTAATATTAACGCCGCGTGCGTGCGTGTGTGTGGAAGGCTGGGAGCCGCAACTCGGCAGATCTGGGGCCGCTCCCGATCCCCTGTGGCCGATCGTGGTTCTAGACGATAGCTTGGGCGATTGGAAGGGCTCCGAGCTTCCGCGAAATTGCGCGACAAAGCGTTCGGGGCCTCTCCGCAATTCCCGAAGAGGCGCAGAAGACGAGTTTCGTGGAAGAGGGAATCTCGTAATGGGGGGGGAAACTAAGGGAAATTTACAAAATCTGTTTTTCTCTTTTCTCTCTCTCCTCTGGCATGTGCCACCGCCGCCAGGAGTCTTTAGTTCGTTTTAGTCCCAGAAGCTCGGAAGCAGACGAAGTCTTTCTCTTCCGTTTCGGATCGGACGCAGTCTTCGGCCTCGCTCGATTCCTCTTGGAGAGTTGTACATAGGTTGTTCCGTTTGTGGCGGGAGCGAGCACTCTTTTCGTTCTTCCTCGAGACCTGTTGTTTTCTGTTTTGGTGTCTCGTCGGTCGTCCCCTGTTAATCCCGTTTCGGTTCTCTCGCTCTGCGTTGTCGGTTCGTGTCATTATCTTTTTTTTTGCGTGGTGCGAAGGATCGAGTTGGGGGTCCGGTGGTCATGGGGCAAGAATGTGCCGTGGCGACAGTCGAGAAAAAATCGGAAAGCTACGGACACTGCTGCATTTCCGGAGAGAGATGGAGGTGCAAGAGAGAGAGTGGCGCCAATAAACGTGGGGGAGGGTGAAGTGAAAGGGTGATGTCACGACTGGTTCTCTCGTTTTTTTCTTGTCCAGCTTCTTTGCAAGTGGTGTGTCTGTGTGTGTGGAAGGATGTTGCAACGCCCTAGTCTCTTTTTTCTGTTGCGACGGAATACCGAAAGAGACCCTGTGCAGTTCTGTGTTTGCACGTGTTGCGTCGAGCGACGCATCCGTCTTTCTGTCATTTTGTGGTCCCTTCTGCTTTGCTAATGTCCTCATGTCGGTGCAGACGGTTTTCTACTGCTGCTCGAAGGTTCTGTGCAACCATACGGCGGGGGTCGCTCCCGGGTTTTGTTTTGTTTGTGCATAGTTGGCATATTTTAGTTTGGGATGCATGTGGGGAAGCACCTGAGCTGTCGTAGCCTAAAGGGACACTGACGGGGTATGTTTATGCTCGCCGAGGTTTTTATTTGAACACTGCGCAGAACTACGCAACTACTCGGAAAACAATTTGCGGCTCGAAATTCGTTTCGTTTTGCTTGAATAAAGATGGTAGAAAATTGACCGGTTTCAATTGCACTCACCATTCCCATGGTGATGCGACATTCAAACTATCTGTACCAAATATATTCAGTCGTGTGTGATCTAAGGCATTAGAAAAAGCACGACAAACGGTGCTACTGCAACTTCGTCGGGCAGAAACTGAGAAGAGAAAAAGCGCAGTCGGGTGTAGCCACGTGACTTCTGGCTATGAGCTTCCGTGCTTGTGTTTTAGTTTCGAGAATGGAGCTCTTTGGCGTTACTAAAAATACACGTGATTTTGTAGCAAAACACTGATTGGTTAGTCTCCTCGCACCATATTAAACCGCCTAACACAACATTTAAAAGCTTTTTGGGGGTTGTCAATGTCCCTTTAACCGCTGCGTAACGTGAGCGCAAGATGATGGCAGCATGGGCGAAATGGATATTGCACTAACTTGAGAACTTGTTTCCCCTTGCACGAAGGGTCATTCGAGGTTCACACGACACCCGCGTTGCGAATGTTATTTGCTTGGTAAACGACCATCAGTTCTTCGAAGTTTGCTCTCGGGGAGAGAAAGACATGTCAACACAAGCCTCATCTTTATTGAAGTTGCATTGTAACTGCACTATACCTTTGTCTCGCAAGGGGATCTGAATGAACACAACAATTGGGAAACGAGAAAGTGAATAATCTAATTCTTATTAGCTGACAGGCAGAAGTAATGCAGGCAGAATAATGCAGGCAATAGTAATGCCACATTGTATTTCAAGCTTTTTTTTTTTGTTATGAGCCTTAAGGATGACCCAAACAAGATAATCTGTAACTTCATTGTCTCATTTTTTTTTCTTGTATTCTTTGAAAGCAAAAGGCAAATTAAGAACTTCTATTTTTCAAGCAACTTGTAACCTTGCCCTTGTTTGAAACCATGTTTTTCTTCTCTTTTTTTATTTGTTGGATATTAGTTATTTTGAAAAACAGAAAAGCTAATTTTAGCAAGATTGTCTAGTAAGTTCCCCTATTTTCTGTGCATGTCAGCAGCACTAACAAAAGCAGGGAGCAGGATATATTAGACAGCCACCTAATATACTGCTCCACCTCCGTACTTCTGGGCAGTTTTTTGCAGCAGAAAGAACACCTGTGCATACTTTGGACTGCGTTGCCTTGTAAAGTTGTTCCTAGGTGTGGTTGGTAGGCATTGCATGCAGTAGCGGTCTTGTGTGTGTTTGCAAAAGGCTTGGTGGCCAGCCCTTGAAGTGTTGCCCGTTCTGATTGTTCCTAACAGCAGGGCAGCCCGCACCCCATTTGCGTCCCTTCAGGTCCCCTTCAGAGACCAGTTGCATGGCAACACCAGGTATAACAGCCCCCTTGGAGGGTTCACATTCCTCCCTGGGCCCTTGTTTTTTTTATTTTTGCCCCGCTTCATTTCCTCGGGCCTTGGGTGGCTGCTTCGTTCGCTTTGCATGCGACTGCACTGCCCCCTTCTCTGGCTAAGGCTTCGGTTCTGCTTCGTTCGGGTGTTGTGTTTGTCAAGCTGTTCCAGTGGGTTTGGGACTGGCGGAAGTGCTGCACGTTTGGGTGTACCTAGTACGATCACATTGTGTCGGCCTGGAAAGGTTTTGTCCACACGAATTTATGAGTGTTGCTAGTAGCAACGTCCACTAGGCAAACATTCTATGGGTGTCTACAATGGATCCTAGTGCTGTAGAGACGAGTAGGAAAATTTGGTGCCTGCATATGGAAAATTTGCCTAATGTGCATTTGGGTGGTGGCCTTTACCAGGTAAAATTTCAAGGCATAGACCCTTTCCAAGGAGCTTTTCGCACCTATCCCGATACGCGCAGCAAGTCAACAACAGAGTGTTGTATGCTCGCTGGTCCTGTTGGGAGATGGCGCCATAAATTGCAACCATTGCCAACTCGATAGTCTGCGAACCAGTTCGCCGTTGGCCCTGGCAGGTTTGTTGGTCCCCTTTTTAATGGGAAGGGAGCTGTGCCTTAAGATTTCATTCCACCACCCAAATGCACATTCGGTGAGAGTTGCACCTTTCTATGTCTGAGCGCCAATCTTTCTAGCTTGTTTAAAAGGCACGGGTTTAAAGGACGGAGTTGACTGACGTGGATAGAGAGCGTATATCAGAGAGTCTCCAACCGCTTGGTTTATGGTCGTTTGCAATACGAGCTGCGAGGAAGTGACCAATGCATCGGGCCATCTGGAAGCGTCCTGCCTTTACGCCTGCCTTCCTTTTCACCACGCGACAACATATCGCATGCACACTTGCGACCGATTGGCGCAGGAGGTGTCTGCCATTAAATTGCAAACGCTCTCCATGGTTTGGGATGGACCCTTTCTTATTCTAGGCACTCTAGATGCTCATGGTGTGACCAGCACACGAAATGGTCACTTTATGCGGCGTAGGTGAATGTATCGTCGCAGCACAACAGATGGTGGAAGCAAAACGCTAGACTTAAATTATATTGAGCGTTCACGTTGATACCAGGCACTATTGCTCCCTGCGGCTTGTATATTGGCTTAGCTTGTTTTGTGCGACGATTGGCTTTTTTGCTGGCCTTTGAATGGCACCCTACAACACCGAAAATGCTGGGACATGATGTGGTCGTACATGCTGTGCCTTCCTTTCTACACCGCCTTGCTCTCATTCGTAGAAAATCTGCATTGCGATTTTGAGTGGCTGTTTTCAGCGTGTCCCAGGTTGCTTTCCTGGAGCGATTTGTTGAGTAAGCTGCCTCGGCTAAATGAAGGTCGCGAGGAAAGGTCTGAAGGACAGCGCTTGAAATCGGCCACCCACATTCGTTATTGAGTATGTGCTCCTTTTCGTTGGAAGACCTGGACATATTGTGCAGTTATGGATACATTGCACCAGATGTCTTAAACTTGCGATAAAATATGTTGAATCGCCCTGTGAACAATGTGCGCAAGTCTTCCAAGAAGCATGTTTGCGATTTTCTATTTGTTGGATGGTGTTTCATGGTCAAGCAGTCTTAAGTTTAATGGATGGAGATGTGACCTGCTATTTATGTACACTCTAGGCGTATGCAACTGACAAAGCTTTCCATCACAGTTCACCCAGAAGTGCCAGGTGCGACTCCATGAAACATTATGCTGTAGATCAATCGTGTAAAGGAAGCACCACAAACTGGTTGCGCAGTCATTTGCTTGGGCTTTCAAAGTATTCACCTACACAAAAGCTCAAAGTTGACTCAACATTCAGTGTAGATTCAAATACGAGGTATTGTTTCGTAGTGTGGCAAAGTTTGAGTCTGTATGGGCTTGACTTCGAGGTGGTTTTAGGAAATGTTTGAACTTCAATAGCAAGCAAGCACAGAGCGACGCTGCTTGAAGAACATCCTCTTGGGAAGTAGGACTTCAGTTTTGGGGTTTTCTTCTGTGGTGGCACTGTGCTGCACGCTATTCGGGTTCAAACCACAGGATCAAGTACAATCCTGCCAACTCTATCATTATTTTACTGACCCTGCTCTACTGCATCGTGCTACAAAGGTAAGGTACCAGGGCTAAGTAGGCTGCACAGTCATACTCATTTTCACCTCAAGAAGAAAAAAAAATGTTTCGCGCATTGTTTTTTTTTTTGCGCCAAGTAGTTCTTACAAGATTTGGTTGTCGGAGTACGAAGCAATGAGTTTGGCGTTTAAGACGCGTAAGTCTTAATAAATAAAAAAAAAAAACGCCTCGTCTAAAATGCAGCAATATATTAGGGAGTTTTTGCAGGCCACGTTTCCCCGTCCGTTAAGCCCTCCGCAACAAAGAAGCCGCTACTGCGCCTGCGCGCCCATGGCCTTGACTAGAGTTTACCGAGCTTGAGTAAGTTCCGGGTATCGTAGCGGTTTGCGGAGAGCGTTGCGGGACGGCGAAAGTCGTTTACGAAAACTCCCTATTGTCTCTGCATAAAGGGGAAATTAATAATGCTCTGCGAGGAGCCGGACTATTTTACTATGGTTCTTGAGTTGAAAACTAGTATAGAAGTATGCCGGTGTCGAGATTTTCTGTTCAGTTCTGCTTTCTTTTTCCCCTTCTTAAATTTTGCGTTTAGCAATTTTGGTTTCTCGGCAAATTTGTGGATCTTTTTGGTTTTTGAGTTCGTTTTCTTCATTTCGGTTTCGTTTTGTTTTCTCTTCTCTCCTTTGTCTCCCTTCCCCCCTTACAGTCAGTCCCGAGATGCTAAAGAAGAAAAACTAAAAGCCCAGGGAACCTAAGGAGAAAAAGCACCAATCGTGCGAAAACCTGAACAACTGCATAGTGCGTGTGACCTCCGATTGTAGTGCATGTTTAGAAATTCTTTACCCGTTCTTAATTTTCCTCAATCATCTTCGATTTTTTTTTCCTTGTGTTTCTTCCGTGTGAGTGCCGACGAGTTGAGGAAAGACTCTCAGACTTGAGGACTGTGTGTACAAAAAGGAATTGCCGACTATCTGTCGAGGAGTAGCAGACGGTGAAATACGCAACTGCCGGTAGGATGGTTTGGTGTTTTGTTTCAACATTTTGATTTCGTGTCACCCCTCTACGCACATGCACATCCGTATTTTTTCTCCCCTGTAATACTTTGTTTTATCTGAACTCTTCTCGTTCGGCAATTACTTTTTCTTCGTGAATAAAATGTAAAGCAGAAACTGATCAACATGGCGGCTGATCCGAAGAGGCATTCGGGTCAGAAACCGAAACTGGCGAAACGGCTGAAGCAGACCGCGCGCGCAGCTGACATCCCGTGATGGAGCATCTCTACAATCCGAAGAAAAAGTACTTGCCAGAACGGCACCATCGTTATCATTCATTTCCCACTCCCGTCTATTTAACTAAGAGATAAAAAGTCATTTTTAAAGACTATACATACGCGTTACTTTGTTTCTTGAACGTAGGGATGTTATAACTTTCGCTCACTATGTATAGTTGACCGTTCTTGTTGTTCTCTAGTTATTTTCTTCTATCCCTTCTGCGGCTGCAGGAGTAAGGAAGACACTGCGGTGTAGTAGAACCGTTTCGAAGAGCCCGCCCTTGACGATCGAGCTTATGCATTAGGCTGCGGCTAATACGCGAAACAACAGCCCGAGAAGAAAGCCTTGCGTGCGAGCGTTAGGAAAGTTGCAAGGGAACGCCGTCTTTACGGTGTCCCGCAGTGTTAAGAATACGGCGGTATTTCTCGAATGGCCTTAGAACTCGCGCGCCCCCAACGGTGGAAAGGTGGAAGTTGGCGGCTGCGAGAGGTGCCGCCCATCGATGGCGACGATGAGTGTCTCGACGCTTTTTCCTGTACCCCGGACCACTTGTGATATGCTTGGCGCACCGTCTTCCCCTCTCTCCCTACTCCTCCTCGCTCGGAATGAGAAGAGAACATTTTGTACAGGCCGGTGTGGAAAGGAGGTCAACCCGTGTACCATACTAGAATAAACAAACAAAACAAAAAATCACTCCCTAACCGACGGCCTGCTGTGTTTCTTTGTGGGTCTGCTGGGTTGAGGACTTGACTGCATTTGCGTTCTTCGAGGGTTACTACTTTTTTATTTTATTTTTTTACAATTATTTTTAAGAAACAAAAAGGAAAAATTGATTACATTTCATTTCATTCATTGTCTGCTCAGGGGCCGAATCCATTACAAAAGTGGAGAGCATTATTATTAATGGCAGTTAGAAAGATTAATGAAACGGAGTCATCGGACCTGGTTGTTCAACCTGAGATACCTAATTTAGTTTATTATTTTGGTGAATATATAATTTTGAAATACTCCAATTACTTGAGTAAATCAACCGTCCCCCAAGTTCACACAAAGTGACAGCTTTGTTGTCACGAGACTAAATTGTCACATCTGTGATGATGGCGAACTCCGTTTAAAATGGTAAGTAAATCTCAGGTACTCGCTTACAAGCTTTGTACGCATAATAATATAGAACCGGGCAACACGAAGAGTTTAGATATTACGATCGAGGTACACCTAAGCATTCCTTATGCGTTGTCAATGCGAAAGCATGCAAGCCGCTCGTCTGCTCCCTTTTTCGTCTGTTGCGTACTTTTCGTCGCCGGTCGGCTGCTGTGCTCCCCTGGTGACCTTGGACGCTCCGCTAAGCTCCGCGCTGATGGACACGCAGCACAGCAGCGCCATGGGGCGAGCGGTCGTGGAGACTGACGGCGCAGCGGCCAATGGGAGCCCCGTCGACGCGCCAGCCAATGGAACCGAGGGAAACTATGCCGTTTTCGCGCTTCATTCTGATGACGTCAGCTCGCTCCATGAGACAGTTTCGCATTGATAGGAAGATATACAGGCGGTGCGAAAACCCGTGTAGGAGGAATCGAACAAAATGTTAGGGCGCAAACGAGCTGGTGAAGGTTTAACGTAATTTAAAACAAGACCCCGAGGCTGGGGAAAAGACGAAGAACAACACAACACACAGAGGCTATGTGTGTTGTATCTGTATCTGATAGAAAACGATTACGTCAAATGTGAATACAGTTGACTTCATCGCTTCACACTTGTGTACAGTACCGCACGGTTCTCGGTAAAAAATTCACTGACGCACGTTTCTATGTCTTGTATGCATGGTGCCTAGAACACGTCCGTGGCTGGTACCCATGCATCGGTGTGATCCGGAGACAGCAATAAAATCCGTCACAGGAGCCGCCGGTGCCTGGATGTTTGTCGGAGTGAAGAACTGAGAGCCGCAGTATCGAATTAAATTAATGATAATAATACAAGAAAATTCAGATGTGAAAAGTGCGCATGATCGGCGCTCTAAGTACACTGTGCGACGCGGTTACTGCGAACCCGACAGTTTTTTTTCTTCTTTTTATCTTCAAAAGGCATGGACGAGCATCAAATTTTCTCGCTTAGGTTGGTGCGCCAAATTACTACTTTCTACGCACTAGAGCTTTGATGACAGTCTTTTAAATCCTAAACAAAATTGGCAAAAGAAAGAAAAAAAGAGAGGGCGATTGTTTGTTCGAGCCAAGGCCCCCGAGCGCACAAGCGCTCCCACCCTTGGAAGTAGCCCGTGGTTGCTCTTCCACTCCCAAATATTTTGGCGACAAATACTAGATTACGTTGCATATAGTAGATACCACTCTAAATTTGTTTTGATGTAAAAGGGTACTCACTTAGGCTAGCATGGTGGTACATTTCAGGATTAAAGCGCTAAAAAGCGAGGACCAGTAAAAGAAGACACACACACACACAGTAGAACTGTGTGTGTCTACCTTTACTGGTCCTCGATCGTTTTTAGCTGCTAATCCTATTGTTTTGTTGTCGCGTATTTCCGGAGAAACAGTTGTACCATGTGAAAACGAAACCGGACAACATGGCCGCAAAATGTCCCCCTCCTTGATCTCGGCGGTCTCGGCCAATCGATGGATTTTTAGACCAACCTTGAACCTTGTGATACTGATGTAATTTCTAAAATGCCTTAAATGTAATTTTGAAGAGAACGTTACGCGAAGGCATGGGGATAGAGAGAAGTGCAACAACACGATAAAGCTGTTCAAAGTCGGGCGACTTTTTGAGTAAGGTAGCTTCCTTTCAATGTCCGCTATAAGTGCAGTGAAGTTTAAACTCGCCGGTGTAAATGTACTTAATTTTCTGTTCCAGTTAGGGAAGTAAATTTATAGTGCTCCTGTTTCAGGTTACAAAAAAATAATAATAATCACAAAACCAGCTGGGATCTGTTCCGCGCACGGGACAGGGATCGGAGTGTCAAAATATCCTCGAATAATTCAACCAGTAGCTGCAGCTAGAAATAGCGCTAAAGGTGCCAAAACCGGTCATCTCAATCGTGACGTCATGAAATTTGGCGAATACGGTACACCTTTTTTGTTTTTCTGCCGAAAGCTGCTGGAACCAGGGCATTCAATTGAACGAAAAAGGTTAATAAAACGGGAAGGAGAGATGGGTTGAAAGCTTTTTAACACCCGAGGTTCATCTCTATACTTTCTCCAACTCTTGCCCCCGGCGGGGACTTCTCAAAACTTCATTTTCGTTGTTAGCAAGAAGCACGTCAAGATTCGTATACCGCTAGCAAAAGGGGATCGAGGTTCTGCAGCTGAGTTGAGAATTTACCAGGTCAGTTTTGAAGTAAATGTTTTTGTACTGCCATCTTGCTACCACATTCTTCCCTACACCTGCAGCTTGTGCATTGGCGCATCTGTCAAAAGCAGATGGCGTTCATTGAACCAGGGGGCATACCTTCACTTTACCATACCAATCTGAAGGGCTTTACAGAAAGTCCCTCGATGAATTCGCTTCAACTGACACAAATGACAGCACATTTTGCAGGAACAGAAGGGCATATTTCAGTTCATCCTGCTGCTGCCACTTTCTTCCTACAACCTGCAGTCATGCAGTTGGCTCTTTAAAGAATTGTAAGAATTGTCCCTAGGGATGTTAGCTTCGTCTTGTTCACACATACAGCACAGCACTAACAGCACTCCACTGCACATGACACAATCATTTTCCCATTTACTGCAGCAGAGACTAGACACAGAGTCCGGTGCCGATGTAGCACTGGTTGCACCATCTCGGCACACGGGCTGCATGTGTGAACTGGTCTTTACCAAGCACGTGCAAGATATCAGATACACAGTAGTTGAAGCAATTGGTTAATGCAACTGACTGGAGGGCTTGACAAAGTTTTTAGTTTTTGTAGTGTGTCCACACTACATGAACTGTCTTCTCAGTTCATGTGAACTGGGAAGACAATGAAAGCTTGTAATTGGCCGATAAATGCTAAGATTCATTTTTAAAGATAAGACAAAAAATATTTATTTTGCGGACTGTACATCAAAGAACATCCCCTTATATCGCAGAGAGCAAGCAGGTCTCATTCTTTTTAACCGGTTTCAGGTAGAGCCGCAGAATCGACCCGTCTCAATGAAAAGCTTCGAACAATGAAAAAAACAAAAGGAAAACAAATTTCGGACAATTAAGGATATATAGCGCTAGCCAATAGATCATTTGCCCCTGGCATTAAGCACCCCCTTTTCAGGAGCCAAGAGCCCCAGCATCAGGCGGCCTCTCTGCCCTCGGCCATCAGGGCCTCGATGTCCTCAACCGTTCGCGGCACCTGGGTCAGGTTCTCGTGTCCGTCCTGGGTGATGAGTACGTCGTCTTCGATGCGCACGCCCCCGAAGTGTCGGAACCTTTTCAGCTCTTCAGGGACCAGAAACTGCGAGGCGTGGGGCTCTCCAATGCCTGGTCCAGGAGGCACTCAATGAAGTAGCAGCCGGGCTCCACCGTAATCACCATGCCCGCTTGCAGCGCGGCGTGCCGTGCGCAGACACTTGAGCCCCGCCTCCGTCGGCCGCGGCGGGTCTTTGCTGAGGTAGCCGCCCACGTCGTGCGTGTCAAGGCCCATGAAGTGGCCCAGCCCGTGCGGCATGAAGGTGGCGCCGAGCCGTGCCTCCATCATGGCGTCCAAGTCGCCCCGAGCAGCCCCATGTCCCTCAGGGCAGCCAGCATTATCCACTCAGCAAGCCGGTGCATGTCCGGCCAGAGCACTCCGGGCCGGAGCGCGGCCAGGACGGCGGTGCTCGCCGCCAGCACTGCGTTGTAGGCACCGGCGCTGGTCGGCCGTGAAGCGGCCGTTGGCTGGGAACGAGCAGGTGATGTCGGAGGTGTAGCAGTGAGTACTCGCAGCCCATGTCAAGGAGGCACATGTCGCCGTCCTGCAGAGCACGGTCATTCGGAGCCCCTGCGTGGCCGTAGTGGAGCACGGCGCTGTTGGTGCCGCTGCCACAGATGCAGGTGTACGACACGTGGCGGGCGCCCCGGTCCCGTAGCACCAGCTCAGGAAGACTGACTCGAGCTGGTACTCGAGCCTTGCCAGGGCGCACGCGGCGCATCACCTCCTTGTGGGCGTCACTGCTCACCTGCGCAGGAAGGGGGGGGTGGGGGGGAGTGCAGTTGTGGGTCAGAGCAAGCGGGAGAAGTCGACAAAGAAGGAGCAAACGCGTAAATTGTTCGGAAACTATCGCGGAGCCTGCTAGCCCTATTCCTTACGATGTGCTGGAAATGCGACATACCTGTGAGGTGCTACTAGATTCTTGGTGACTGCAGTGAATGCTAATTCCGAATATGAATTCTGAGATTCACTAGAAAAGGCATAATTACAGTGCTGGTTGAAGACCTGAATGCCGACCCTCCCCGAGGTAATGCCATAGCACAGAAATCGCAGGATACGAGCATTCTCTCGTTTATTCATTTGATTGCCATTGAAGCAGCAATCTGCAAAATGATTCACTATATGAATGGAGGACCTTACGCACACACCATAGATGGGTAGCTTTTGACAGCAAGGTTCTTTCCTGGTATCCTCTTTTTTCACAAGGTGCTTAGGGGTTCACACACCGTGGATGGGTAGTTTTTGACAACAAGGTTCTTTCTTGGCATCTCCTTTTTTCACATGGTGCTTAGGGGTTTATCGCTAGGCAGCTAGTGGAAAGACCCGCCAGAAGTTCTCCCTGATGTCGACGTGCAATTCGGGATCACGACATTGAACTACTTGGCCACAAGGAACAGACCCCTTTGAGCAGGAAGGTTAGCAAGGTGGAACAGCAAGAATAGTAGGGTGCCAGCACCCCACCGCAGAAAAGACGCACATGCTTTCTCTTGCGACGGAAAAGGCCGTATGGAAAAGAGCGCTCGAATCCAGTCGGGCCGTGCATGTTTTGACTTCGCAAAAGGGCGGCGCTGCATTCGTATCTAGTTTAGTCTTGGTGGACGCAAACTGTCCAGGGGTTTAAGGGAGTTTCCCAACTGAGTGTTCTAGTAACGTTGGCAGCAAAGGCAACCACAATGGCTGCTGATGTGATGTCAGTACAGAACATGTATGGGATATGTATGGCAAGAAACAGGAATATATTTCAGAATTAAAAATTAAAAAAGCGCTAAGGCATGGACAGGAAAGAGAAAGCAGACAGACAAGGCGCTGTTCGCCTACCTTCTCATTCTTGTCAGTGTCTTTGTGCTGTTTTAATTTTCAATCATGAAATACAAATTCTAGCCTAAACTTCTACATTAGTCAACTATATTTCAAAAAATTGTTGCGGAAAGCAGACAATATTTTTAGAAAAGAAAGAAAAACAGACATGCCCTGCAGACGGTACCACCCGGAGTCAGCTGCTTCCCGCTTCTGTATGCTGATGAACTGACCTGACTGTCTCCTTCCAAGCCGACCTTGACATGTGTTCACCAATAGACCAAGCAGCACAGCTTGCTCGTCAACGCTGACAAGTCCCTGTGCAACGACCTTTACTGGACTGTGTCGTCCCTCAGGAGCACCGGCACTCAATCTCGGGGACAGGAAATTCGCCGTGTGTCCTCTGTGACTGTGCTCGGTGTCACGTTCGATGCACGACTGTCGTTCGTAACCCATGTTCACTGAACAGTTGCCAAGTCCAGCTGCATGCTTGGATTTGTTGCTTGCACCACCACTGGCGTGCCACCAAATACGTTTCGGCAGCTCTACACTGCCCTAGTGTTACTCCACCTAGAGTACTGCTCTGCCATCTGGCTGCAGCCCCACTTCGCTGCTCTCCGGGCTCACCTCTCCAGCGTGCAGCGGCGTGCTACCTCACAGACTACAGCCGCCGCACGCCTTCGGCTTTATGCCTTACATACACATAGGCTACAAGAGATGGCTTGCTGCGGTCTGCCTCATGGCAGCCACCATCCGTCTGCTTTGTCGACTCCTGGCTCCTGGTCACTAAGAACTAATGGATGTTCCCCACCCAACAACCGCACAGCCCGCGTGGTGGATTCTGCAATATAACTAGGGTTCCGCGTTTTCGGTTGCTATTTTTTCAACATTCGGCGTACTTTTTTCGGTGTTTATTTAAAAATTCAGTTTTCGGTTTTTTTTCGGCGTATATTTATGCCCACAAAAGTTTATCGGTTTTTTTCGGTGAATATAAAATAAACACCAACGGACGCCGAATCAGATGACCCTTGCAGCTCCGATTTTTGTAATCATTCAAAGTATAACGGCACAGATACATTGAAAAGAAATGGACACTTTATTTGGCAAATGTGTGTAACTTCAAAGAAACAAGAAAAACAAACACAAAAGTACAAAGAAGTCAGATATGAAGCCTATGCCTAAAAGACATGGAACTTCAACTTCTGTACGTCAGTATTACGTGATCTTTTTATAGTACACGCACATGTACTTTCCCAGCTTCTCCCCATTGGTCCGCACTCTTTCTTTCCTGTTAATATGACCCTGATTTCGACAATGCCCTCTCAGCGCTAACACTGGACACTGTGAGGCTGAGGAGATGAAGCGCTCCCTAAGCCAAAATCGGCCAATCAACCAATGGACCTTTTCACATACCGACGGCACCAGGCATGGGCGTCGGCAGGGGGTGCAAAAGGGGCACTTGCCCCCCCCCAAGCCAGAGTGCCTACCCCCCCCCCCCCCCCTCCCTTCCCCAGCGCTCTCGGGTACGGGGGATCGAATGACGTCGCGAAATAGCTTTTCTAGCAAACGGAGAAACCGAAAGCTATCCTAAAAATAAAATCCACACACTTTTTTTTTTTACTTAAAACGAAAAAAACACACAAGAGGACGAAACAGACGACACATTTTTCGACTTGCAACGACAGATTTACTGGGGCGGACAGCCGCTCAGAGCTTGACTTTGGGAGGCGATGGGCAAAGGAAGAGGGGGAAGAGAGGAGATGTAAGACACACAGGGAGACCGTTGCGGGGGCGAGCACAGCGGGCGGTTGGGAGTCTGGTCTGTGCTGCCTCTCTTTCCTTGGATCCTTCAGCAATAAACACAAAAAAAGAATAAGGTCTCCCCCCGGTCAGTTGCAATCAACCGGGCCCCACTGGCAAAAAAACAAAAATAAATAAACATAGGGAGGAACACTTACTTCCGAGAACACCGCAGCCTGTGTTGTGAGGGATCACAGGCATTCGGTGAAAGTCACCAAAATGCCCCCAAAACAGAGCGTTTTCTGCAGAGAGCGGGATTCTTCCAAAAAGCCCAACAGAACAAATCGGCGTAGCTATGAGTTGGAGATAGTCCGTGCTCCCCCTTCGCTCCTTCTGCGTAAGGAGTGGAGCGAGCGGGCCCGGGGGAAGAAAGGGGGGGGGGGGGGGTGGCTTCGGCATTTTGGGGGGTTTCGACCCCCAAACCACCCCCTGTCTAAGCCACTGCTCACGCCAGTGCTCTGTTTTGTATATGTGCCTTTGCGTTTTTCTTCCCCTTTGCTCGTAGCACGTTGCGGTCATGGGAAAGGAGAAGAGGGGGTCAAAATCGGGGCTAGGCGTCCTCTTTTGGACAATGCAGTTCTGCGAAGCTCTCTTCGCACCATGTCAACAACGATGCTCCCCCGGGCCATAACTCACGCGGGAGAGGAGTGTCGGACCGTCCTCGTTGACACCACCGTATTCACACGCGTGACACTCGAATATCTGTAACAGGGTGGCACACTTTGCTGTTGCTAGCTCTCTCTTCCTGGCCCAGTTGCTTGAAAGGGCCACATTCCGCACCCAATCCCACTTTTTTATATAATCGTGGGCTGATATTGGTCAGGGGTAAAAATGGACATCAGAAGCTTTTTCAAACGGAAAGCTGACAGTGATAATGACAATCCATCTTGTGCAACGAAGAAGCATGTGACCTCAGAGCCGTGTCATGACCCGAAATCTATCGATGCACCTGCTGTCTCCGTCACTCGTGATCATCCTCTGGCTTTAAAGAGCCAGCTGGACATTGGCTTTGCCCTCAACTCGACTCTCACAGGTATGTCAAACTCGTCTTTAACTGTGGGAGTATTCATGCAAAGCTGAGCTTGATCAGATATATAACAACCAATATAAAGATAAAAAACCAGCGGGCTACAATGTTTACTCCAGTTCTGAAATGAGACAGAGCGAGCATGGCAAGCCAAGGGAACCCCCGTCGAGGAAATACGGAAAATTACAATGGCAACTACCTAACCCTCCGGCGGTAGCCCCGCCGTGCCAACACCATCTAGACTAGGTGGTGTTGGCCGTGCTAGCTTTCCAGCACAGCTAACGCAGCTTTCAGATGTCTTGCACGAACCACAACCTGGGAAATGCTTCGAATTAATATTACGAGCGAAGACAATTTTGTGAAGAAAATTAGAGTTCTAAATTTGAGCAGAGGCCTACTTGGGGTAGCTTTTAAAAATTTATATAAACGTCAAATATTGTTCAATGTGGAAATAAAAATGTATTGTTCATTGCTGTGACTTGCAAGTCACACGCAAGACAGTGCGTGTGACTTGCGTGCACTGTCTTGCTATTTTATTGTTTACGGTACATTTATGATGCCAGTATTTATCTATAAAATCTTTGTGCTTTTATTTTTTTATAGAGAATTATAAACTAATTGGGCTGTTTTGTTGCTTTGCCGCGACATAGACCAATTTTTTATTTATTTTTTTGCTCTGCCTGTACATATTTATAAAAATGATTTTTTTACGTTGAAATTACTGATGCATAGTACTTTTAAAAATAATTTTTTCATAAAAAATGTGTGTATCTTGCAAGCTGTATTTAGCTCTTTCGTATTTTACTGTGGGACCCCCCCCCTTTCCCCTTGAGCACACACGTCCAAAAAGGGCTGTCAGTTTGCCCCCCCCCCCAAGGCAAAATCCTGCCGTCACCCATGGCACCAGGCGGTGGCTGCACAAACTAAAAATCGAGGAAGGGACCTGCCTGCGCTACCAGTCGATAATGGGAGCTACGCTACCAGTTTCTTCGTTCTCTGAGCAGCAGGGCGTGCCCAACGCGCCGTCCAAGTGGGGCATCCGTGGCGTCCACTTAAACGTCCTGTTATTCTTTCCGTCCGCTTTCTTTTTTGCGTAACACAATTATATGTATGCTGCAATTACGTTTGCTACTCGCTGATCTATAGCCTCCTGCCGAATTTCCTCGATTTTTGGTGCCAATTTCCGCCTCTTGGCATCGGGCGCCGCGCGTGCGCAGCAGCTTCTCGGAAAAGGTCCATTGTGACCGCCAAAAGAGACACGGTGCGACGTTTGAAGCACAGCAGAACATGCAGAACTTGCATCAAATCAATCTTCCTTACAACGAGTTTGAAAACACGCTTGTACATGGCAAAGTCATGGTGCATTTCGGACTTTACGTTCCGATCGGTGATGCGCAGATTAAACCAAAATGTCGTGATGGCATTCGTGTATCCCATACATTAAGACACGTCTCGATAGACACTGTCGTTCCACTCTTTCGCCACGGCTCTGCGGTACGACTGGGTCAAAGTGACCTTTTCCGGTTAAAGTCTGAATTTTAGAAAATGGATTCGACGTACTTTTATCGGTTTAAATCGAAAATGCCGAACTTAAAAACTGACCTTTTTCGGTTAAAACCGAATTTCCAAAAATGGATTCGGCGTACTTTTATCGGTTTTATCGGTTTAAACCGAAAACTCCGAACCCTAAATATAACCCCTCCTCTTCAATTGTGTGTGTGTGTGTGTGTGTGTGTGTGTGTGTGTGTGTGTGTGTGTGTGTGTGTGTGTGTGTGTGTGTGTGTGTGTGTGTGTGTGTGTGTGTGTGTGTGTGTGTGTGTGTGTGTGTGTGTGTGTGTGTGTGCATTTTGTTGCTTTCTTTGAACTTGTTTTGCACGTGTGTGTGCAATAATGGGCCCCAGATTGGGACCGTAAGCCTCCGGGGTATGGGCATCACTGCCTTTTGGGACCCTGCGCGCCTCAACCCCTCCAAAGTACGAATAAAGTATTATTATTATTATTGTTAGAAGATGTGGAGTACCCATGTTTTGCCAAATTTAGCGCCGACATTCCGGCCAGTTTTATCTCATTTCCTCGCAAAACGAACAAGCCACTCGGAAGGGCCGCGCGGTGCTCACGTACCTTATTCGTGTAGCGTATCACCTCCAGCTCCTGCGGGGTCTTGAAGACCCGCAGCTCGGCTATGGTCTCGTACAGCGTCACAGAGTCCACCTTGAAGCCCTCGATGCCCGGGAAGTGGGCCTCCTTGCTCATGCGCCCGCTGTCGCTGTTCCGCCCACGCAGCGTGAGCAGCGTCTGCGCGCCCCGCGTCCGCAGGGCGTCGGCGAGCTCGTCTACGTACAGGACCTCGTCGACGGCGTACTTGGCGGCGAGGTGCTCGGTGGTGTGCAGCTTGCCCATCCAGACCGCGTAGCTCTCCGGCAGCTTGGGCACGAACACGACGGCCTTCCCACGTTCAACGTCGAGCGCGCCGAAGCAGTCCGGCTCCTCGACGCCGAAGACCCAGTGGAAGTAGGACTCCTGACGGAACACGGGTTCGAAGTCGGAGCAGTAGCGCGTCGGGGACTCTCCGCCCTGGAGCACCACGAAGGCGCCCTGCCCGGTCTGGCGGCGCAGCTGCTCGCAGAGTCGCTGGCGGTTGACCGCGTGGAGTTCCCGCGGGACCCGCAGGGTGTGCGGTCCTCGGCTGAAAGTCGCCAGTGCACCGTTGCAGGAAGGCATGTTCGGGGTGGCGATGCGGACGAGGCGTGCGAAGAGTGCCGAAGCCAGTGGGGCTCTATGAGTGGGGGGCGTCTTGTTGTGGTCGTCGCGTCAGTCGCGTCACGAGCGCCTTGTGACCAGAGTGGAAAAAGCCACTCGAACAGCTGACGAGTCGTAAATAGGGCGCTAGCGGCCGGTCGCGACTAGTCTAGACCCTAGATCTAGACGGATGATGCGACAATCGAGCCACCTGTGCGAGCCACTTTCAGCACTTCCAGGGACACGGGGGGTGGATCTTCACGTATGCAAGTGGAACGGAAGCACGGAAGGCATTTCCAAGTGTTGTCAGTGTTGTGCCCAACGACTGAAAGGGGAAAGCGCGCGAAGCGGAAGTCACTTTGGCTGACTTTAGTCAGTGGATGGCACGTTTCGGTTATCCAGGGCGGTAGCATTTGGCGGTAGCTTCGTGTGCCTTCTCCTCACGTAAATTCAAGGATATGGTTGATTAATTTTGATCAGACACGGCTCTGATTTTGATGTTATCTTGAACTGTCTTGAAGACCCTGGCAGAGCCGTGTATGGGGAGAGTTTGGCCAGTCAATGATCTCGCCGCCGTAACGCCTCCCTTCCCGAGTGAGCCAATCAGCCCACGGCGCAGAGCGAGAGGCTTGAGCGCATGCGCGTGAACTCTCGGCTGCTCCCGCTGCTCCCAACCTGGCTGAGGTGTTGGCTGAGCCAGCTGAGCGGGGAGAGCTGCCGTTTTATCCAGTCGCCCAGCAGGTGCGCTATTTCGTTCCTTCTTATTAGTGCGTCACTTACTTGATGCGTCGCACTGCAGCAATCAACTTTGTTGCCGTGCCGTTTCCCAAGATCTTGAAGGAAGCGGAAAAGTTTGACGCTTTACTCACCTTCACGACTGGGGCAGTCTTGCACGCAGCAGTAGCAACGTTTATTTTGGGGAAACTTCAAGAGGCGAGATGTCACCGGAACCCGGTGAGGTCATAGAGACGTGAAGTTGAATCTTAATTTTACGAAAAACGGTTCCAAAAAGGCTACCGCCGATCCGAAATGCCACGTTCACACGTGTCTCACTTCAATGAAATTACTGGCTCATCGGGATTTGTAGAATTCACCATGCGCCGTGTGCCTGCTTACACTGCAAAGTAGAGGACAGCGGCGCACGACGCTGCAACGTCGCGGCGCCTGCCCCTCGGCCATTTCGGCCACGGCCGGGTTGCCGGCGCGCCGGTTGGACGCGACTCCGAGGCGCCATATGCCGGGGCTCCTCGGGCTTCGTGCATGACGCTGTGCTCCGCTTGCCCATTGTTTACTCATGCTGCATTTTTACGTTATTATGGTTGAATGCATAGGCACTCAGAGTAAGGTAAGCATTTCTTGTAAAGAAAAAGAATATATTTGACAACCAATTTTTTACAACTCAATTCTAAAAACACATCTTATCGCTTGAAGGCCTATGACACATATCTTCGATGATTCAAGCCCGTAATGAAATGTTGCAGTGGTGTAGTAGATGGCAAGATTGATCAGCGCGTCTGGGAAGTGCGCTATGGCGTTGAATGAATATTTGTTAACCGAGCGACAGAGAATCTGTCTCGAACCGATGGTTACAGAAACGCCGCGGGTTTGATGATTATGTAACATAAATTATAATATTTCTTGTTCCACTAAATGACTAGAGGAACCGTTTGTCATAATTTCCGCGAGTTGCGAAAACAAGTACCACTCAACTTCAACTTCCCGAATGCGCTGCTAATTTCCGGGAACTGAATGCGCGAAATAGTGCTAAATATTGTATTTAAAAACACCGCCCAGCTCAATTTATATGGGTGGACATTGCGCCCGCGTGAGGTGTTGCGGTCGCGAAGCTGTGACACTTCACAGCTTCGCGACCGCAACAGCGTGTTCCGTCGTTTCTGTCGCTCGGAACGCAGATGTGCGAACCGGGCTTGAGGTAATAGACCAACCTCACCGCCAGTTTCGCTACGCCTCCTCTGGCGCAATGCATTGCGGGAACTGTAGTCTTTCCGCACGAGCGTTAACGCCACTGTAGGCTTGCGCGTGTCGATCACGAACCATCTGGTGCACTACCGCTGCTTCTTGTGAAGTACAACTATGGCTGCGTTACGCACGCTCCAGACGGTTCGTGATATCAAAGCGAACGGCGAGCTCTCGTTTTCTTTCTTTTGTCGGGAGGTGTTTACAGATATTGCGTTTTCCTGGTTGATAACAATAAACTATTGATATTTCGGACCTGAAATGTTCACTACAGTACACACGGATGAGCACTGTTGAATACTATATAAAGAGGATTACGCTTCCAGCGAGAGCTCGAGCACGTAAAATCGGTCAGCTGTCCAATGGCAAAGAAGACGACATAGACAATAGATCTCCTCAACTCCCACTCTACAAGCTACAACAATGTAAATACCTCGTTCATCGACTCTTAAAGACAACAGAAACCGACAGGTTAGCCTATACGTCACTACCTTTTTCGGAACACTTACAAGACGAGAATGCAAAACGTCGGTTGTGGTATTTCCCGTGCATTACTGGGCACCAAATAAGCGTCACGTGATTCTACAAAAAATGAGCGGTATACTAGGCCACCACTGCGCCGAGAAACACCCCTTTAGAAAAATTTTGGAACGATTCAGCATCTCGCGAGCTTCGAGTGTGCACGCAGCCAAAAGCAAGACAGAAAGCAACAATTACGTCCGGCCGTCTTGCTGCCGAGCGCCGAGCCTCAGCTTCATAGGGCGCGCTCCTTACGTAAACAAATATCCGCTAAACAGGCCGAGCATGCGCCCAAACGGCCAAACGTATCCAAAAGGCCTCCACGCCGCACGTAACACTCCAGCAGCGTAAGCGCACAGCGCACTGCGTACATAGAGTGAGAGCATTTGCGCTTGCACCACCTGCGCCCTGTTCGTAAGCGCGGTTCAAACAAACCCGGAATACAAATACGGGTGCCGGAACCCGTAGTGACGTCAGCGCTCCCTCCGTACGGGCGGTGACGTAATTACGGCTTCCGGCGTCCGTAGTCAAGAGTTGAAACATTTTCAACTTTCTCCTTTCCGGGTCGTGACGTAGTTTCCGTATTTTATCTACGGCCAATCAGCGCAACGCGCTTCCCGCCTCCGCCCAACTCAAATTCCGATTACAAAAAAAAAAAACTTTTGCGCGCAAAAACAAATAAAAAAATAAAAAAAAAGTTTAAAAGAGCTACATTCCGGCCGCGGTGGTCCGCGAGACGCTCAAGGTCATTTTCATGGCATCGCGGCAGGGGAGAAAACAAAACTACAAAGCAAAAACGCCCTCCGGGGTCGCGTGTCGCCGTTCAAACCAAACCGTGAGGACTTGGATGGCCGGAAGTGTCCGGCTCCCGGATTTCGGATTCCGGGTCTGTTTGAACCGCGCTGTAGCGGACACCGTAGTGCGCTGCGAACACGCGAAGAACGTGAGACGTCAAGAAGCCAACGCCGCGTCAATGAAAGAGAGAGAATAAGAAATGTTGTCTAAACATCGGAGTAAAAAAAAGTGTCGACGAAATGCAGCAAGTTCTGTCGAGCATCAAATGTCGAACAGACGATCTGCGGCTGACACATCGATGAAACAAATGTCGAGGAAACGATCTGCCAATGAAACATCTTAATGTCGATGAAACGATCTGTCTATGAAACCTGGTTCGACGAACTGATTGCCCAATATAGAACTGCGCGCCAAGAATGACGCGGCTTGCCACATGAAAAAGTGGCGGATCGAGAGCGCAACAGAGACACACGGGGACGACCCCAAACCACTCTAAACCAAACCAAGCAAAGCCATGCCAGACCAATCCAAACGAAACCAATCCAAGGACGGCTGCACGTATCAAGAAAATAAATTCTGAAAGTATTTGATAAAGGGCGCGATGACCGAAAAACAATGCCGGCCGATGATTCCTTTATTCGCAGCCTACTCCGGCAACACGGTCGATCAACAAAAGCGGAAGCAACTCGAGTGAGAAGAAAAACAGGACCTCCGCGGCCACTGCTCATAGAATAGCATACGACTGACGGACTCCATGCCAACAGAGATTACGGTGAGATTTCAAACCAGAGGTACGTCACGTGAAACCACCCTACCTAATATTACCGCCCTCCCAAATCAAAGAACAATTTGGTCGATGAATATGTTTACTATATATACTGTATATATATCTGCTGCATAAACTTCCTTAGAGTACGTGTCGGTGGCAGAAAAAAAGGAAACGGGGGTGATATCTGTAGTAATCGTTTATTTGTGTACAAATGAGCGAGGTATGCACATCGAGGCGATATTGTAATCACTGCGACGATGTGTGTGTAACCTGTCGGAAGCCGCGTTTGTGTTTTACCGCCGCCCTTGTCAGCAGGCGAAAGTCCAACACACCCACATATAGTCAGCTTGCATTTAGTTTCTTTCGTAATTAATCCAGGTTAATGAAATGTGGTAGAAATGTGCGGAGCATAAACATAAACATAGTACATTTTTTTCAAATGGGATAAGCAGTTCAGAAGTTCACTGTTTCGGAATAGTTTCCCCGCCGCACGACTTACGCGAAGACAAACCAACGGCTTGCGAGAAACAAAAGAAAAACACAAAGAAAGCAACCTGTAAGAGTGATGACCTGTGACTGTGAGGACCTGTCAGTGTGATGAGCGTGAAGACCTGTGTGAGTGTGAGGACCGTGAGGAGTTGTGAGTGTGAGGACCGTGATGAGTTGTGAGTGTGAAAACCTGTGATTGTGAGGACCGTGATGACCTGTGAGTGTGAGGACCGTGAGGACCTGTGAGTGTGATGAGCATGATGACCTGTGCATGTGTGAGGACCGTGAGGAGCTGTGAATGTGAGTGCCGTGAGGACCGTGATGACCTGTGAGTGTGAGGACCGTGAGGGCCTGGGAGTGTGATGACCTGTGAGTCTGATGGACCTGTGAGTGTGAGGACCATGGGGAGCTGTGAGTGTGATTGCCGTGAGGACCGTGATGAGCGTGATGACCTGTAAATGTGAGGACCGTGAGGGCCTGTGAGTGTCATGACCTGTGAGTGTGATGACGTGTGAGTCTGATGGCCTGTGAGTGTGATGATTCGTGAAAACTTGTGAGCGTGATGACCGTGATGATCTGTGAGCGTGACGACCATGATGATGACGGCGAGTGAGTTTTTGATTTGCGTTGAACCGTGAGGGTGAGTGCGGGTGATGACCCTATTTTGAATAAATCGTGACCGTGAGTGGGCGTGAGTTCTGATTGAAGAAAAATGGTGATCGTGAGTTTGACTGAGGACAGCCTAAAATGCCGACCGATGGCCGCCCCAGGGACAAATCAACGTGTGTTCGACAGGTGTGTAGTGGCGCGCAATTTTTGGGCACTTGTGTCATGGATGTTTGGGACTCGCTTTCACTCCCAAAAGCGTGTGTGCAATCGTTTCGCCAAGCTCATAATATTCATAACCCGAATAGTTTTTGAGAGTATAGAAATATGGCCGCTGTTTAACACCAGCGTTTCGGTCCAATGTTTCTAAAGCTGCGAACGTTACGAGGAAAAGATGGCCGACCACCTGAAAAATCAACTTTGGACCCTGGGCGAATAGGAATTCCTCAAACGTCGACAATCTCGTTTTTTTTTTTTTGTGAGTGGCAAGAAGGTCTGCATTCGCTCCACAACAGTTTTTTGATAAGTAAGGTGTAAATTTAGGGGTGTGGTCTAGCGCCGCTGAATTTGTAAATATGTAAATACACTTTTCTTCATCAGCCAATCACCTTGTGATGTTTTTGTCGTCTGTATGCTACTATTGAAGGGCTAGCTCGCAGGAAAGGTAATGGCGCTACTTTGCCTGGATCCAGTGTCGTTCTAAACCAGTCGCACCAAGAACATCATGCATCATCATCGTATTGAAGGAGTTACTCGCCAATATAAGTGTATTTGACACTGCACGCAATCAACTTATCCATCACGTCAATGTCCACGTATCTTTTACAATGACATTGTTCTTGCGTATTGGAGGACAATAAAAGTATTTTTCATTGCCTCTAAGCAACGACACCGAATGTGGTGGCGGTACGAAGATTTACACTTGTTTCGCCGCTGTGTGAGTAGCAAACTTTCGGTATAAAAGAAACGTTTTTACGAAGCTACCCATAACCAGAGAATTTAGATTGGCTCACCAAGAAAGAAGAGGTAAAAGAGGAATCGCTCATTCATGAACCAAAATGGGGACCATACTGGGAGCTTGACGCCACTTTCACAGAGTCCAGTAATTTTAGCGCACACTAGCTCGGAGCACATAGCTCGAAAGCTCGCGCTGCAGAACCAAGGGGTCCTGTGTTCAATTTCCAACCCTGCCCGTTTCGATCTGGATGAGCATTGTACCGGCGAGCGGTCATGTATCACTACCGCGTGATGCACGTTAAAGTCCCCAGGCTAGCGGTTCTACTGTACAGGCTAAATTGCTTATCTAGAACTGGTTGCCCGTTGTGACAGCCTAACTTTAGGCTGTATGAACGTATTGTTAGAGGCAGACAAAAAGAAAGACGAGACGTGGGATGGTGCCCTGGTGAACGTTTAGTGGCATTCCGTCAGCCGGAGCTGAAGTTGACTCCAGTAAGCCTGTAACATTTTTGTGGCAGCGGTCTGATCACTTCTAAACTTCGATGGCGAATCCACCGCTCGTTACGTCCCACTCCGGGAACACTTCGCAGCGAGCAGCTGAAAATGGCTTCTCCATGAGCGTTCCAACGCCGCTACAATGCCTTCAAACTGGCTTGAGTGTTTAAACTGACGTCAATGAGCCGAAAAGGAGCTATTTGGGGATTTCTGATTGACCCTGTTGAACGCCTTCGACATGTCAAAGTAAGTGAAGTCTACTTGTTGATGGCCATGAACAAAGGGCACAGCATAATCTAAGAATGTGCACAAATTTGTTTCCGCAAACTTTCCCTTCAAGAATCCGTGTTGCTTAGGACAAATTTTTGACGGAAGTATTTGTAAAGACGATTATGCAGTGTTTAGTAAGGTACATCTAAGAAGTTTTTGAAATAAAGTACAAAGTAAATGAGAGGTTAAGTGCTTCAAGTAAAGTAGTAAGTACACTGGGAGCAATGAACTTGAACTAAAGTACTATAAATACAAATGCACTTTCAAATTAAAGTAGAGGTGGTTTTAGCACAATCTTTCATGGTGCCCTTTCACCTTTTTTTAGAACTCATGCGTTGACCCAGGGGTAATCGGGGTGCATAGTACTTTTTGGAAATGGAGCCGATTATAAGATAAAGTCAAGTGGCCACAAAGTACTAGTCGTTTTACTCTCCCTGACCAAATGTTAACACAATAAAGTTTGAAGGCACTTGTTTGCATCGGCTCTATACCCACCATTACTTCTCCCAGAGGAATGACCAAATGACGTTTCGAAAGATGATAGCGCGTTTTGTTGTGGAATGTGTTTTGTGGAATGTGTTTTGAAGTCAAGAGTTGTACTTTCCGAGGAAAGAACCACAATAAATACTTCAGGGAAGGTTCAAGTACATGATCAAAGATGTACTTCAAGTAAGTGCAACTTTTATAAACCTACTTGAAGAAGTACTTTATGTGCAATGTACTTAAAGTATTTCCCAGCATTCGCTTCCATGTATACATTATGGCTAGTGACTTCTGTTGTATATATTGCATATTATCAGCATCACTTCTATCATTCTAATCGAGTCTTGCGCCAAGTTTCTATACACTATGATTTATGTTTGGTGAGTTTTCTGCGTCCCAATTATAGTGCAATGTCATAATTAGCTATATTGTATTCATAAGTAAAGTAGATATATTCATCCACCTTATATTCTTGTTTTTTAATGTCTACTCTGACTTCACAATTCTTATTTAAATGTTTTTCTATTATATTATTTATTAAGCGCCCCCCTCATTTATATTTCTTAATTTATTTTCTGGCCATCGAGACAGCGTCAGATTTCCTAGCCAAACACTTAGCCAAAATGCTTGGGGACCCCTGCTCTAGAGCTTGGTTATATTCTTGTTTTGTCTTACCAAATAAAAGAATGCCATAATTGATGTTGAGGATGTGAGGTATTCCATTGAGGACTCAACGGATAGCCTCCTTGAAAATGTCGGCTGCTACGTTGATTCCAAATATTAAGCGCCTCTAGGGTTAGACTTTCTTTTGTGTTGCGAATGTCATCATTGTTCGTGATTCTTCTCCAAGCTCAAGTTGACGGTACCCATCCTTTAGGTAAGGTTTTGCTAACAATGTTGGCCAATTCACTTGCATGATTATGCCATCGATGATAGGGCAAACATGCCTCTTACAAAAGATGACTTGGTTTGCAGATCTCATATCTATGGAAAGTAGAATTTCTTCAGGGTTGTTTGGTTTTAGCACAATAAAAACTGGGGAAACCCCCGGGGTGGGCCCTAACGCCTCTTCAATAATGTCAAGGGCCATGAGTTTGTTAATTTTCTCCTCTACTTTGCTTTGCAGGGCAAAGGATATCCTTTGATGAGGTTAAGCGACTGGAATCATGTTTTTATTGATGTGGAGATGCACGTAGTTGTATTTTAGTTTCCCAAAACCAGTGCACAACTGAGGCTTCTCATGGAACCTTGGTGGTACTTCTGCCTCCAGGCTCGAAGGAGCTGGCGTGGATGAGTCTCTCATGGTGTATGTGATTTCGATGAGGCCTGGTCTGTTTGCTGCAGCGAAGCTTAGCAAGTGCTTCGTGGCTTCTTTCATTACGAGTATATCTTCCTTTATTTTGTTGTCTTTGCATGTGAGTGTAACATTTACTTTGCTAATGATGGGCAAAGAAGTATTGGACCCATTCGCGTAAATGCGAAATTCTGCTTGTGTGAGTTCAGCGGGTAATCGAAGTTCTTCAAAAGTACGGATTTCTATAGTTGACACTGAAGCACAAGTGTTTGTCTATCAGAAATTTAATGAGACCGTAGTTGGCGTTTATGCAAGGCTGTGGGAGGCTTCGGTCAGATACATGTGAAAAGGCTCCCACAGCATAGACGGACTCATCAGAGCCATAGTTTTGTGAGAGTTGATATATTAGTTTGTGGGTTGACTGTCAGACCTTGCTGTGGTGGCTTCTTCTGCATTCTCTGCAGGATGGCAATTTGGCAGGACAGTTTGCTTGTTCTCCATCATGGGGCCACTGACCCCCGCAGTGGAAACAATGAGTAGACTTGTGTTATGCACTGAATGGAGAATGAGCGAGAATGCTTTTTTAGCTGAATGGTTCTTTTGGTCTTATCGAGGCTTGCTAGAGTGAGCATGCAAAGTGGCATTGGGTGACTCTTCTATGGCTGTTGTTGCCCGTTCAACATCATCAAGGGAGCAAGCTTTCTACATAGGTGATGATGGCAGATCAAGGTCCTGCCCCAGAGCTACTCGTCTTAGTGCGAGGAAGCTGTTTCAAAAATTATTTGATTCTTGGCCTCGAGGTCAGTGGTGGAGAAGCTGCAATTTCCAGCAAGTAGCCGAAATGAATGAAAATTAAACTTAAATACTCTCCTTTGAGTTGCTTTTCCTGTCGAAACGGGAAAATGTCAAAGATTGTGTTCGTTCGTGGATTAAAGTAGGTGTCAAGGTTCTCTTACATATTTTTTTATGTTCCAACGGTTGAGGTTGTAGCTAATGGGGAATCAGGCGCTGTTGTTGGGCTGCTCTAAATACCAGGGAACGTCTCAGAAACTTCATGAACTCATCATTAAATGTAATGAATGCAAGGTGCAAGTGCCGCTGTCGACCAGTACGGCACACGAAATCAGGGAAGACCGAGTTCAAGCAAGTAAAATATTAAAGCATATATTTACGACATAAAGAACACTACGGCTATATAAAAGGAACTAAATCCAAATGCCAAACACTCTTGGCCCCCTGGTAACCAAGAGTGTAAAAGTACTAGGACACACTCCTCCGCGATTATCATCTAAACCTCCTCCCTCGTCTAAACCCGACTCAAGAAATCAGCGCTACATATCTTTTCCTTTTATGTACTCCACGTGGATGCTGCAATCTTGTATCTTGATGCTCCACCCTATGGCAAGCTTGATGAGGAAGACGTCGCTCATATTAACTGCTTTAAATTCTCTTTTTCCCGAACCATTAACGAATGGAACCACCTGCCAGAAAATATTGTTCATTCCTCCTCTATTGAAATCTTCCTCGATTACTTAGATGCCCACATTTCATGATAAACTAATATTTTACGCTGTTTTTAAAAAGTGCAATGTATCTATTGTAATGAAGTTTTTTACTAATTTCTTATTCTTGACTTCTATATTTGCGTTGAATATTGACCCGCCAATTGTGTTGAATATTTCTTTCTGCTTGTAATAATTAAAACTGTACCACCCCACAACAACACTCCCCCCCCCGAATGGGGTAAGTAGTATCGGAAATAAGATTAAAAAAATAATACGGCTGTTCGTGTATTTTGCTCTAATAAGGAACTGCGGTGGTACTTGGTGGTTTGTCTGCGCCCGAAAGTTTCTACCCTATAAATAAAGCATAAAGCGTTACTCTTCCCACCGTCCAGACCAGTGCTAAGCATTCTCTTTCTATTGGTGCGAAGTTCTCCGAACTACTAAGTTTTTCGGCTGGAGTAAGCAACTGGATTTAGCACCTGTCTCTCTCTTGTAGAAGCAGTGGACCCAAGTTTGCGTCTGAAGCGTCAGTTTGCAACGTGAATTCTTTCTCAAACCCGGAGCCATCAGGATGGGTGATTTAGCCAGCAATTGCTTCAAGTATGAGAACGTTGCTTCATGTTCCTCGTCCCACTCCTGGTCATTTGCACCCCTTCTTTGTCACGTTTGTCAGGGAGCTGCCGGCCCTGCGTAGTTGAGTATAAATGCCTTTTAAAATCCCGTCAGTCCGAGGAATTATCCCTATTGAAAATTCTTATATGTATGAGAAATTTCTCGTGTCTAATAAACACATATAAATCATACAAGATATATAGAACATATGAGAACTATATAAGAACCATATAGGAACTATATAAGAACTATATAAGATATATAAGAACGCACAAGCACTCATATAAGAAACTTCTGAGAAGTTTCTTATAACTTGCTTATGTGGTTCTTATATATCTTATATAGTTCTTATGTAGTTCTCATATGGTTCTCATATGTTCTCATATATCTTGTATGATTCATATGTGTTTATTGGACACGAGAAATTTCTTATACAAATGACTTTTTTCACTAGGGATCTGACTTGTCCTTTCATAGTTAGTCCCGGTAAGTCCTGTATCCTCGTCAGGATCCCTCGTTTCGGAGAGATTAGTTCCAATCCTATACGATGTCCCAGATAGCTTATCTGGTGAAATCAAATTCGCCCTTCTTCGGTTTTATGGTAAGACCGGCAGCGCGCAACCTGCTCAAAATATCTCTCAGCGTGTCAGTGTGTTCTTGCCCTGAGTCTGTCGCCACCGGCACGTTGTCGATGTAGTGGTGCGCGTTAGGTATGCCTTCTAGCACCTTCCGCATCAACTAAGTGAAAGTTGCTGCTGCGGTTTTCAGACCGAAGGGTATGAACCTAGATGGATAAAACCCACTTGATAATGAAAATGCTGCCTTTTCTTTAGACGCTTCATCCATGGGGATTTGCCAATACCCTCTGTCTTAATCAAGTTTAGAAAATAATTGTTTGCGTCCCACCTTCGCAAAGTGACGTCTCACCCTTGGTATGGGTTCTGCATCGGACACCAGTACTTGGTTCAGTCGTCGGAAATCCATGCAAAACAGGATAAAACGTCCAATTTTTGCACCATTACCATAGGCGCCTTATACGGCGAATTTGATTTCCCGATAACGCCCATTTGCAACATCACAGTTATCTCTTCCTCTACCATCTCATGTACTCTTAACGGCAATGGGTACTGTTTAATGTGTATTGGTGTTTGGGTGGTCAACTTGAGGTAGCACTTGGCCATGTTTGTCTTGCCTGGTACATCTGAGAAGACATCTTCGTAGTCAGCCATCAAGTTCAACACTCCGTGCTTTTTCTTCGTGTTCAGGGTGGTGTCAATAAATGCATCTTGCTTATGTTGCTGTTTCTTCAGAAACAGCGTTGTGACATCATCCCCGTTTTTATCGGCATTGAGGTTATTCTCACAGTCGACTTCTACTGCCAACCAGCCCCTTAGGGCAACTTGTTCGTGCTCTTTCTTTGTTCGTACCTCATCAACATGTTCACATGGAAAACTTTTCTCTTGGCTCCAATATCGAACTCATAATCTACATAGTTACTTCGGCAGTGACCTCGAATGAACCCTTCTACTCCATCAACATATTGTTGTCACTTGGGAGGAGCATTAACGCCTTGTCTCCTGCTTTATTTCTCGCTTGACACTCTTCTGGTCGTAATGACCTCTGTATTTTTCTTTGGACCCCTCGAGACAGCGGGTGCCATCTCGCACGTCTCCTCGAGCTTCTATCTTAACTTCATGACGTTTCCGTAAGAAGTCTTCATTTCTTGATTCATTTCCTCGTTGGACCATGCTTCTCTCAAGATGACCAACAGTCCTCATACCCTTCTTTCATGCAATAGCTAAAACTGAGAAAATATTAAGCTAGATTGTGGAACCTCACGGGAAGCAAAAAGTAGTGCTGGTAAGTACCGCCTCCAATCTCAAGGTCTTTCTCGGCACATTCGCCTGGGCGTTCGCATGATGGTGCCGTTGAACCTTTCACCGAAGCCGTTGCACATAGGATGGTAAAGGGTCGTTTGGAGGTGTCTCATCGACAACAAGTTGCCCACCTTCTTTGTAAGGTCCGACGTAAAATTGAATCCTCGATCACTGAGAATTTCTACCGGTACGCCGTACCGTGTAAACAGATCCATTAGGGCTTCTGCCACTTCTGGGGTTTCGATTCTTCACAAAGCCACTGCGTCCGGCTTTCTAGTGGCTACGTCTACCATGCTCAGTATTACCGCTTCCCAGATCCGACTTCGGCATAATAGGGTCAATGATATCGATGGCTACCCGTTTGAAGGGCGTCGCTATGATTGGCATTGTACCCAAGGGTGCTTTGCCCACTCTCCCTTTGGGCACGGTCCGCTGGCATACGTCGCATGACCGCATATATAGGCGAATCTCACTTTGCATTCCTGGCCAGAAGAGTTCTTCCGCGACCAAGGCCTATTGTATATTTAACTCCCTGTTGAACCGACATTATGCCATCACGGTCCGTGGAAACGGCAATTCTTTTAACTTCTCGGGAGGACCAGCTGCTTTGTTTCCCTTCCCGAGCTGAAGTCACAACTCGTATAAAGCGAATTGTTCCTTTAAAAAAACAAAACATTAGCATCGTTCTCCCTTTGTGGTTAGAAATGACCTTAACTATGTTACGGCAACATTTCTTGAGGTTATCGTCATTTCTCTGCTCCGTGAGACTCTCTTCCGCTGTAGCCTCTAGTGGTGAGACCTGCGGTACTATCAGTCCGGTTTGCGTATGTCTTGGTAAATATTTATTTATTCCCGCCTCTATCGTATTCGCAGCGAGCATAGGCTCGTTACTGCGCGGTTCCAAGCTTGGTGCACTCCTCTCACAGTGGTTCCGATGAACCATCTTCAACTTGTTCGACGATGTCTTCTCGGCTCTTCTCTCTTTCTCCTGTCGACGTTTGCGTTACTAATATCCTACTTGGACTCGTCTCTTCAACCCGGTTTCAATGTGGATCGGGGTGGTTAACGCCTCGAACCATCGGCACTTTCCCGAGCACTAAGCCGCACAACTGGTTGCTCCCGCATTTCGCTATTACTGTTCCCGTAAAGTATGGGGTTCCTACATTGATCTCCGCTTCCGGAAAATACCTCACGGTGCTGTGCAACAGGAACACCGGACTCAACGTTACTGTGAACGACTCAGGGGGAATCATCTCCTTCTGAGCGACAACCGTGTTACAACCGGTGTCTCTCAAAACGATCATTTTGCGGTCACCGAAACGTCTTTTTACCACAGCCATGTTTCCAACAAGAAATTTCGGAGCTCGTCCAACAGCAGCATTTACCACTGGGATCTTGATGCCTTCCTGAAGTGTCACGTAAGATTCATCTACCTCGGCACCCCTCGCGTGGTTTGGCAATGTCCATACGCAGGATGCCTGAGGTCGGTTGTCTAGGTTTGACCCTCAGGCGTCCGCTCAGCGTCCGGTGCGGCCACAGCTCCGACAAATCAAAGTCTACGGCGTAGACGGACGGCTGCGGCAGTTTGCTGCCTTAAGGTCGACCTTGTTGCAAAGAAAGCACCGGATGGTCTTTCTACTTCCACCACTGGCCGCTCTGTCTGTGTCCGCCGTGATCGACTGCCTAGTCAGCTCTTCTACCTTCGGCTTGCTTGCTCCTGTTGGTATCTGGGCCCCCAGATATAAATCGGCTTTGGAAGCTACCTCCTCTAGTCTGTGGCAGTCTTTGTCTCGGAGGGCCTCAAACGTTCGTTCCACGCCTGCAATCTCCATCCATCGGTAAAATACTCCTCTAGTCAAGCGGCGACCGCTTTGTTGATTCCCAGTTATCGGGTTTTGCTTCTCAAAATTTTTTTGGTAGCCCTTGTTCATGTATCAAAATCACGGCATGAGTGCCAGTTTAGCTTTCGAATAATCCAATGCGTCCGCTGGGTACATACGGCCGACTACTGTCAGTGCTCCGCTGGTCAAGCACAGACTCAACGTTGTTGCCCATTTTTGCTGAGGCCAATCAAGTCCCGTCGCCGAGCCTTCAAACCGCTGAAGGTATGCATCCAAGTCATCCCGGGCATCGTTAAATTGGGGTATTCGCTTGTGAGGACTGTAGCGATGTCTCTTTTTGTTCGTTCTTCCTTCTCCATTGTCCATATTTTTCTTAGATGCGGTCACTGCGGCTTCCTGTACCACTAATCTAAGTTGCGAAACTTCCAGCTGTTTTTCTAGTTTAGCGCATTCCAACTTTCGTTCTTTTCTAGCCATTACTCTTTCCTCTCTTGCACTAGCCTCTTTGACGCCTACCCATTTTAGCATCCCATCTCCTTGGTAGCCGAACCCTTTCCCCGCAGCCAATAATCGTTCGTTATCCATAATGCCTCACTCGACTCCATCAATCCATGCACGTTCCGACCGGCTTGTTCAAATTAATGGCATCCTGGCAAGCTCGCCAAATTTTCGCGGCCCACCAGTACGGCACACGGAATCACTGAAGACAGAGTTCAAGCAACCAAAATAATTAAGCACATATTCACAACATAAAGAACACTACGGTTAATTAAAAGAAAGTAAATCCAAAATCCAAACACTCGATCCCCCGTGACCCAGTCTCCTGAACGTCGACCGTCACTCAGGACCTTGGAATGCTGAAGCAGGGTCGTCTGCTCTTCATGGTCATTTGTGGGGTCCGATGTTGCTAGGTCGGGGTCTTGGAAAACGGTGAGGTTTCTTCGGTACACAGGAGCGTGGCCAGTTTCTGATAGACTCAACTCGGAGCAGGGCCAAGGACGGCCTCCATCAAATAACACCCTTTGTCTCAGTTCAGTTCAGAAACCGTTTATTGGCCTTAGCGAAGGAAGGGAGGGGATCGAACCGGTAGCTTACGAGCTTGGATCGAGGCCGCGGAAGGGGTTTTGGGGACTTATAGATAGATACGTAGTCAGGCCCCGCCTTGTGGATAAAATCCAAAAGAGAGGCCATGACAGCTCGACGTTTGTCGGGAGGACCCATCAGGGTGAGTCCATTCCCCTAGGCTGGTGACATCTGGTGGTACGTGCTTCCATCTGATCTCTTCCAACTCTGGGCAAGCACAAAGGTGGTGGTGCTGGTCGACAGGAGTGACGGGGTAGTTACAGATATTGCAGTGGATGCTCTGAGTCGCGTAGACCAACGTCCCATGCGCGCCGGTGTGCATGTTGTGTTTGTTACGATCCTTCGCAGCAGGACCGTGTTTCCCCTGCCCATCCCGCACGGGAGCAGGTCTACACAGGAGTCAAGGCCGCCTTTAGGGTCTGTCTCGAGGTTCGTTTGGCTAGTTACTTCGCCTCCTCGTCATCGTAGTCTGGTTCATCGCCATCTTCACCGAGCTCCGGAGCGAGCGAGTACCTGTGATCTTGAAAGTGACTTTGCACACTGTTCGGCTCGCGGGGGATATCTAGCTGCGCGCGACCCATAGAGTGAGCTCGTTCATTGCCCTGTATGTCTCCGTGGGTGGGTATCCAGGACACTTTAATGGTTGTGCCGTCAACAAGTAGTTGAGAGGCCATCCGCCAGATCGCCTTAACCTCCTCTTTGGTGATTGACGGTTGCGGCATTCCGTGAGGGCTGCCGCATAGTCTGTAAAAATGTGGAGGTGCTTAGGTCGGACCCCTCTTCTATGATGATGCGCTAGCGCAAGTTGGATGGATCCAAGTTCTCTACCTTAACCGATGTGCCGCCGGTCAATGTCTCCGCAATAAAAGTTCTAGGCGGGGAATTACGACCGCGATGGAGCAAGCCGGCGTGGGGGAGAGAGACGAAGGCAGCGTCAATGTACACTGCAAGCTTTTTACTGATGTCTCTCCATTCTTGGACCAGTTTGCGATGTTGACGCACTTGGCATGCTTGCTTGTCAGGACGGCTGGGTCCCGTTCCCCTACGAACCGGTCAATCGTCCACGATGCAGGTGTCGTCACTCCAGGGAGGATCGATCTCCGGAAGTAAGGGAAGGGCTCGGTTGTCAAAACCTATAATTTCCAGGATTAGACGTCCCGGGTCTGAGTGCTGAAGTCGCTCTAGGTGAGCACGGGCGTGCTCTTCCACGGCTTCCTGAACCGTGCTCAGCCTTGCATGTGCCTTGAGTATGCGCAGGGTGTGTAACGGAGAAGGCCGGTGATCAACGCGCAATGCGTTGTTGTTGAGGACTTCGAGTTTCTTCCACTGTGTCTTGGTGAGTATGTAGTGGAGGGCACCATAGCATTGTATATCTCTTCTTCCGTCTCTTCGGCTAGACTATTGACAGATCACCTTTCCCTTGATTATTATTCTTTTTTCCTTCACAATCGTAATAACAAGCGAGCTGGCACAAGAATGACAACAGGGATTATTATTGTCATTCTTCTCCAGCTCGCTTGCATTTTCGCATTACTTGCATTTAATCATAACTTTAAAGTGCAGGTCGCTCATCCTTGTTGATGTTATACTGGTGGTAGCTGATAAATACCGCTTTCTCCATTGACGTCTAACTCCTGGTTGGCTTAGTTGTAGAGCGTTCTACTGGGGTGGAGAGGTCCCTGGTCTGATACCAGGACCAGGCGGATTTTTGCGGTTATCACCAGCCACCTAGCTGCGTTTGGAGATTCGTGTTTGTCCCTTTTCTCTTTTTGTTCCCCTTCCCGGAGGATTATTATTTTTATTCATGAACTTGTTCTCCTTCATTGCAGAGCAGCGCAGAAAGGCGCGTTTTTCGTACGTCATCTTTCACTTTAAAATCAAAGATAAAGTTTTCGAAACGAGAGATACAATTTTGCAATTTGGTTTTGACGTTAGAAACGTCAGTGGCATTCAAATGAAACGGTGGCAGGGACGTTGGAATAAGCTTCATTGTTGGTGGCGTGGTTGAAGGCTTAGCTGTTATGCGGTCGACGGTTGGGGCAGCCGCGGCGTGCTATGGATTCGAGATGAAAACTCACTTTCTGGGACTGTAGCGGACGGACAGTCACAGCATCCTCGTCGCCTATGTAGAATTGCAGATGTCCTGAAATGAACTGAGTGTTACCGCAGTGGACGTAATAAAAGCGTGGTAGCCCTTCCCTTTGGTCCCATTTATCAACTTATTTATCCGTTTCTCCACCCCTTTATGCTGTGACCACGAACTAACATAAATTCCACAGCACTACAGTATTCTTCGTTTGTTCTTCTTTGCTCGGTTATGAGATAGAAAAAAAGCATTTATGTATGTTTATACACGCCAGAAGTTTGACTGCCTTAGTGGGCGTCTGTGTGTCCTGCTTGTATGGATGAAAAACAAAACAGCGCAAAGACGAGGACGAAGTAGAAGGAACAACAGGACACAGCGCTGACTTTCAACTGAAGATTTATTCGTGTAGGCATCTGTTATTAATAGCAAACATTCCACCAGAAAAAACAAGGAAATAACACAAAAGATATATACCATGTCACGTTTTCAATATAACACTGTCACTGCTTTGCCCTCATCATTCTAAGAACTGCCACTCCTTATCCGGAAAGTACAGTGATCAGGGCACTAACATAGTCAGTGACCCAGTCGCGCAATATCACGTGCTTCTATTATTTCCCGCGTCACTTTGTCCTTATTTTTAAAAACCACTTGGCATCTCCGTCTGCCAATTGGAAGCAAGTATGCCAAGTGGTAAAACCGCTTGGCATACTTCGTCCTTGTCTTTGCGCTGTTTTGTTTTTATCATGTCTACTTACCAACTAGCTCAAACTTCACTACGTTTCTCAGCTGTAGATGAGCAACTTAGCCAGAGTAGTACAAACAGAGTCGATCTTCCCATGGGAGGCGAAATGGGCATCTGAAGCGTTAATTGAATCCCTCAACGTTCGCTGGCGATACTAAAAGGAAGATGTCAAAAACTGAAAACAGTTAGGCAGAGCCATTTTCTTTGGGACTACACGGGACGCGTACGGGCGCGGCGGCATATTGAATGATTATTTTCGCGGTGTTTTTGCTTGCTCGCGATTAATTTTCTAGGTTTTATTAGTTTTTCCGGTGGCTGGATCCAACGAGAACAGGTGCACGATAAAATATGCAAAAGTTATTCGTTCATTTTTCTTTTATTAACCAGGATACTGGAGGATTATATAAAATATACTACAATACTACAATGGTTTTATGCAAGGACTATTTTAAAGTTCTAAAGAAACATTTTCAGAACTTAATTTATGCAAGTAATTAACATACAATTCTACAAATAATTAACATATACAATTTTAAAAAATACTTCAGTGCATACACTTGTTACAGCGCTATTCCACGTCATATTTTTTGCAATAAACAATTTACAAACACAGCTTTTAAAAATCATCATTATTTTACCACTTAAACGCTTTTCACAAAACTACTTTACAGCATGGTGTTTGCAAATAAAATTTACAACTTGTACACTTATTAGAAAATAATTTCTCAGCATACACTTTTTTAAATATTTTACGATTCGAACACTTGTTGCCTAACATGACACATAAAAAAACTCTTCAATGCAAAGCGCTGTCATACGGATACCCAGTGGAAAGTCTGTTGTCCAATTAAGATGGCTGCTCGACTAAAAGAATCTCCCAGGTGCTCGAAATTATTCCTCAGTTTTTCGCTGGGTGTGCCAGATGCTCTTTGTTGATTTGCCACGAAAGTTACCGAACTGGTCACTTATAAGACCTAGGGTAAATGAGAGCATAATTATCTAAACGTAAATTATCAGTAAACATGTACTTTTCAAACAAATGGATTACGTGTGTGCATGTTCAGTTTGCGGGTGGGCAGAAATTGAAGGTGCAGAAGTTTAACGGCAAGGGTTGGGTAAATCAAATGAACAACTACTTTTAAAAACTCGGAACATCAAAGTTAAGGAAAAAAAACATTTCTTGCAGTGGCCGATTGGTTTCTGCTTCGGTTGACATAGTGATATTAACAAAACAAATGCTCCACAGCAGTGTATCTTGCTATAGGCCTCCACAAAGGTTTCCTTGCAATTTTCAGTGCAGAAAGCCTGTTGTGAGATACTACTGAGTAGGAACTTGCCAGGACAGTAGTCACAATTGCCGAGTTCGCGACGACACCAACATGCTCCAGGAAACAAGACTTTATCCTTCTGACGTCATTGAAGCAGTCATCAGAAGGCGCCGTCACGCTGCCGAGCAACTCTGGAGTAAGGTTGTTCGAACTCAGCATCGCAAAAACTGGTGCAACCCTGTCAGCTGTGGGTCGTGGTTTTGCAAGAAACAGCTATAAACGCACTTCTGGTGGCAGCTACAGCAAAAAGTGCCGCATGATATAACCAGTGACGTAGTAGAATATATTATCCTTGAAAATGTCAGGGCTATCTGGCTGTACCTCAGAGGAACTTTGACTCTTAACAGACACCATGGCAACACAAGCTGGAGCAGGCATCTGCGACAACTGTGCCAACACAGAGCTCCGGTCCAATTCACAGTTCCCTTAACAAACATAGCCATTAGCTTTCTAATCCAGTAATGTGTTTTAGTCCAGCAACGAACTGGAACACATTAGGATCGTAGTTGCAGCGATATACAATGAAGTCCTGCTACAGTCTGCAAGTGAGAGGAAAGCGAAAATCAAAGTCATAAAAGAGAGTTTATCAAAGAGGCGAAAAACTGTTCTTATTATCACCGGCACCCAGGAATTGTGTATGGTTACCGAGGGCCGTCCAGCCGCCAGATTTTCATCCCACGAAAATGACTCTTGCAGGAAGGCTAGATGTTCAGAGCCCTTACTAATTGCATAACAGAAGTTCCCCACCCTCCTTGGTGAAAAGAGAACTGTTTAGGCAATCGAATAACTTGTCTATCTTGTTGAGGAATTCTGCTGTTGTTTTGGCAGATCCCGGCAACAAAGCGAGGGCCATAAAAACATCAATTGCCACTGAGACGGGCTCGCTCATCTCCTGACTGGCGTGCTTCAACCTTCATGTTGCGAAACGGCTTTGGGTAGATGTGACCGTCCGTAAATTGTTTGTCAATTTCAGATTTAGAGGTGTGACGACTCACACAGTTGTCTGGTGTATGTTCAATCTACAGTTTCGGTAACGATTTGGAGCTAGTGAGGAGCGCGAAGATTGTTTCTTGTGTACTTGAGAAGGTGCCAGGTATCAAAGAAGAAATAAAACATCCGTCCGTCAACCAATAAGAAAGGCTCCGTTAGGGTCCCACCGAGTCGATCTGCAAAGTTACGTAACTCGAGCTATGGTCGCAGATGACAGCCTTAACCAACAGCTGGGCTTCCTGCAACTCTTTGATTATTTTTGGGATCAGATCAAGAATGCTGTGCTGCGGAGGTTTTTGTTTGTGCACTGAGTTAACAGCCTTTTGCAAAAGTGGGAAGCGTTGTAAGAGGCGTTGCGCGAGCAAAACGCCGTAGAGGCGAGATGACGGTACGAGTCAATAAATGTACGGCTTCACATACTTCTTAGTTCGGGTCTGTGTTCCGTCTTCTTTTGAAGCAAGAACACATAACACACGCCTCGTTCGCTCTGGGATAGTTTTTCTTGTTGGCAAATGTCTCATATTACGTGCCATTCCTGCGAATGCGAAGATCTCTTTGAGCGGCGAAGGCAGACTCACTCGAAATCCGTTGCACAGAGCTCGCGGACGAAGACGAGCGAAGCGTCCGTCACGCGATGTTTACTTGTCGTGCCGGCGGCGCCATGCCCGCACGGTTGCTCGCGCGGGAACCACCACTTCGTCGTCGCCGCGATCACCTTGGACGCCGCGCAAGATGTCGCCATTCAACCGCATAGAAAAGGTAAGCGTAAGCTAGCTAATTTTCGCATGCGCCTTGCGAGATAATCCCAATGCATAAGGAATGAAAGACGCGTAACTTAACGCAATAGCGCGTATTGTGTCAGAAAACACGCTAAACCCCCGTGTTTCTTAAGCTTTCCCCACTCAGTTGCACGAGGGAGACGTATCGTCGCATCAGACTCGACTCGATGGACGTGTGCAGGTGCACAGGGCTCATTGCCATGGAAGGTTTGTTTGCTCTGGGCTTTCCCGAACTCTTCCTGTTCGTACGTTTTCGCTTTCGGGCGCCGTAAGGAGAACCGGAGAAACCATATTATGCACATAAAACACAGAACCGCGCTCGTTGAATAATTATAATGGGCGCTCTGGCGCACTGAAATTTAACAGACCATGTCATGTTTTCTCTCGTTTATATATAAAGAAAAGTTATTGTCTCCGGCAGTTTGTTCGTTTGTTTCGAGTAGGCCTGCCGGGCGAACGACCGCCGTGCTTGCATAACATACCGCGGGATGGCGCCACTTACGCCATTAGGAAGTTTTAGAACAACGTACGCAACCTTAGCGCACGCTAGCGCTAAATTTAGCGCTTGCGCTAGCGCACGACGCTCCGCAAAAGAGTTTTAGAATTGGAATAGTGCTTTTCCACCGCGACACAAAAGCCTAAGCAACTCGCGCTTGAAACGCCCTCAAGATACAGTGGCAATTTTTATTTCACACATGAAATGCTGGTCGTAGCTTAAACTGAGTAACATTTTAGATTTGTTGAAACCACGACCGGTTTGCCGGTCGTGGTTTAAACATGAGAATGTGATTCGAGCGGTCGCTTTGGTTGTGTCCGCTTGCGTCGCCTGGGCAAGAGGTGCCTCGTGTACTGACTTTGGCACACAGTACCTTCGCCTAGAAATATTCGCGCGTCACAAGCATCAAGTTGCCGGTGATCGCTGCCCATCTTACCGGGCTTTCCAAACCGAGGGCTATGTCTTCCCGTATTGAAAATCGCAGTTGCGAGGATGGCGCCGACGTCGCCTTCACGACACCGCCAGAGCGGCCGCAGCTATGGTCCTGTGAGCCGCCATTTTTTAACGGTGCTCGTCTTAGCTTTGGTCAACTTCTCATCCCGGATCATCCTTGGAAGAGCACGAAGACTCTTTACGTACGCACGCAATTTCAGAAAGAAAAAGCGTACGCTAAAATAGCGCCCGCAAAGCGCAAAACGAGGCTTAGCGTTCGGCGCATGCGTAGTGGTGACGACGCTATTCTTTGCGCACGAAAAGCTTTAGCATGCGCTATTCTAAAACTCTCTATTTGATGCTGGCTGGAAGTAGACGAGGACAAGCCGCCTGGTTTCACCGCTATGATATATTGAATACTTTCAGCAGATATGATGTGTGACCGCTCGATAATAAATAGGGCTGAAGTACACGAACTACTTCCGTCCCACGGTGAGCTGAGCAAGCACTCTGCCATAGACGAAAACAATGTTGTTCTTTCATGAAATTGAGGAAGCACGAGTTACTCGCTTATATTTCCTTACGTAAAAGGACTGTTAAAGTATGTGCTCAAACGAAAAGTGGCCACTTTCCGAGAAGAGTGTCCAACCCTTAGTTTCCCTTTATAGTAGCTTCCCATTGGCTGGAACGATTATTGATGCCTTGCATGGGTGGAAGAAAGGTGTCAATCCTTGTTCCGGTGGCACCAATTACTTGAGGAACACTCGTATGAGCCTTACTCCCATTATTTATATTTTAAGGAAAAATGCATGCCGTTCCATGTGTGGTTTATTCACTCTGTTAAAATAGTTTTGTTGATTCGCAGTTGCCGAAGACGGGACTGACATAGCAAGTGCATCGAGATTCAAAGGCAATAACGTGCTTGCCAATGTCTTGTGTTTTATTGCGACAGCATTATATGCCCCATTACGCGAAAATCCGTCGGCGTCGGCGGCGTGACCGAGCAATGGTACCAAAAATGGCCGACGGCGCAAAGAGTAAGAACACGCCAAAAATGCCCGGATTGACGTCTAATGCCGCAGGGAGGTTCCCGTAACAAAGTAAATTAATGGCTTTTAAAAGAAACTTTGGTACATTTCGGTCAGGGTGGGAATCTAACCTGGGCCTCCTGGTTGCGAGACGAGCACGCTTCCCGACGCCACGTCGGCTCCACGGCTCTGGCTGACTAAGGGTGTGCCTAGTCCGCGCGTCATTGCACACATCACTTCGCAACCATGTAGCTGACTAAAGGTGGGGCCTAACGCTGTGAAGGACTTGAATTAATTATCAACGTACTTCACCGACCACAAGGCAATGGCCCTCTCAATCGAACTCATTCCACCACCGCCGACACCACCGCATTCGTTGCGGCGCGAAAATTACACACCAGACGTATATCACTCTGATGAAGACATTGTCGCAACCGAAGATGGCGTAATCACGACAGACCTACCATTAAACATATAGAATCGCAGAGCTTGAAATAAAAATCATCGTTCTGCAGCAAAATGGTCCGAATGTTTCCGGCTTGTGGCTAACGAATATGCAAACACAGACGCCGAATCAGCAAAAAGAACTTTAATGCATGTCGAAACATCGATCGAAAACATTTCACGAAGGGGACTATAATGCTATCGAATTTCCACACGTAAACAGTCTTAAGTATCTCTGCCGAATTTTTACTTTCTATCCCCTTTTATTACAACACTTCCAACAACAATATTTTACTTCAAATAATTTTCTGCGTTATAATCGCAGTCAAAATAGTTTTTTGAACTTTGAGGAACTGTGGGGTTTTCTATAGTACTTGCATCGCTTTTTACAGGGTGATGAACCGGAATCACCTGCTCGAAAAGCTCAAATGTGGGGGGCACACCTTTTTTTGCTGCAGATTATACTTCTGAGCATCGCCAGCAATGACGGGGTTCATGTGCTGGATGGACCACGGGACGCCACTGAACCGTTCGTTCTCGAGCCAACCACGGGAAAACAGCAGTTCCCTGAACCCGTCCCGATGGATTTCAAGTTAGAAATATTAGGAGCCTGCCAACACTGGTCGTCAACTACGATGCCTCTACAAAAACCGCTATCCACGCCGGTTATTCGGGGCACGCTACCACATCCGTGATGGAGCACTCGGGAATCTTTTCGCTGTAGGTTGGTTATTTGAAAACTTCAGCTTGCCCTCGTTCAAGCAACTATTGTCCACTAGTGGTATCGTGCCCCTGTGATTGGGTGTAACGTTTTTGTCGCGTGTGCTGTTGGTTTTGGGACGTCATGTCCGCAAGTTCGCGGTGTACCCTTTTATGCAATCGGGTGTAGTGGAATCAGACCCCAGACCTGACAATGACGCTCTTGTGACAGTGCTCATATGCACTTTCTCGCAAATGCTTTTGTTTCCGTTCAAAGGACAGAGCAGGGATAGAGCGCCATACTTTCCGAAATGAGAGCTCCGGGAAAAACAAAAAGCGAGAGATGATGCTCTGCAGCAGTTAGTCTCGAGGGCGACATTGAGGGCGACATTTCTAAAAACCTAGGGGTTGGAGCCAGAGTGTCGAACCGAAATTTTTATCGGTTCGGTTCCGGTTCGGGTTCACGGATTTCGGTTCAGCTCCGGTTCAGTTCCGGGGAGCGAAAAATAACGGTTCGAACCGGTTTGAACCGGTTCGAACCGGTTTGAACCGCTAAACTGAGAATATATTTTCCGCGTTCCTTTGCCAAGAGGCACTTTTTCAAGAGCGAAACGAGTAACAATATATCATTTTATCATTTGTTGAATCCACTTTCTTTTTTTCAGGTACCAAAAATGAATTCAGTTGTTTAATTTCGATGAATCAGTAAATGAAAAGCTAGATTAAGATATATGACTCAACATCTATTTCTTTTTACCTCAGTCGCACATATCTTACCTGAATCTAAAGGTTATCAGTCGTGGGTCGTCTAAAATGCGCGTGATTAGTACACCTTTGCGTCGCAATATTAAAAGTCGAGTCCTACTGTGCTCTTGCACTTAGAAATTAGTGCATACAATCATAAAATGGGCACGTTCTCGCCATATATATTCTGAAATCTAGATCATAAAATACGTTTTACAATATATATGATGACGATGCAACCGAGCTTAAAGACATAATATTTTCAAAATATCAGGAGAGTTTTAGGACAAACCCTTTCAGTCTACCTTTTATAGAAACTCTGAGCGGCAAGCACAACGCTTGCTTTCCTGACCAATATTGTTTACACTCAGCGCCGTGATGCAGGCGAATTCATGCAGAAAAGAGTGACCTTCGTATTCAGTTCGGATATTACCTAAAATAGAGCGCATTGAAGTGCACCTTTTCGACATAGCTTGGTGTTTGATGTTTGTTCTTGACAAGATGCCGGTCAATTCAATTTGAAAATAAGCATCACCCTTGCTAATTGGTGATTTGTTGTTAAATATGACAAAGTGGTATTTCATAGTCTACTCGACATTAAAGCTACTTAATTGGTCACTTTCTGACGGGCTGCGTGTGCAATCGTCATAGTTCTGCCACGCGCCACTGTGTATGTACTTTGTTTTCATCCAGCCCACAGACACATAAAATTGTTGTTCATCAAATAAAAGAAGCAACAGACTTCTGTATGTTTGAGAAGTTGAAAATGCGTCAGGAACACAAGTTATTTAAATCAGCTTCAAAATTTAAAAACAGGCATAAGTTTCTTCCAAATCACTTATACACGTGCCTCTCGAGGATAAAAACGCCGGAAAAGATTTGCAGAGCATATTTCAGATAATTTGTGGGTGCTTTAACTTATGATGTATATCTTTATGGTGATAGGCCCTTTATTTATCTTGTCAAGTCTTCAGGTAGTAAGAAAATATTTGTTATTGTCATGAAGTTCACATAACCGCTTCAGACCGACACGGGAGGACGATACTCGAAAATACGCCATCTGTTGAGTCTGCGGAACGTGCTTATTTGTTCGCTGTTTGGCAGTGTGAAACACCAGGTGGCGGGGTATGCCAAAAAGAACTGTGTGCTCACGTTATAGATCTGAAGGCAAATGCACGAAATGTGCAGAGAGAGAAATAATAAATTATATTCTTCTAAATAATGCAATACACGACGCTTTACTGCAAAAAGAACTATATAGGAATGCATGTTTTACACATAAACACGTTTGACGGAACTCCGTCTGGTTGGGTCAAAAAGTTGAGAAATACAGACCTTCACAAACTAAGTCCTAAACATTTAGTGACCCGACGTTTCAATAGGTCGGGCTCGATAGGTCGACAGCCACTTAACCGTCGGCGTGTGTCAACGGACTAGGGCACTCGAAGATTAAAAAGTGAGTGAAACAAACGACACACGGTAGTTAGAAAAGAAGCTGCTGCTCTCCACGTGCAAATATTCGCCCTTGATACAAAAACAAAAATCGGTTTTGAAACGTCGGACTCTTTACTGTTCAGGACTTAATTGGTTATGGTGCGTATTTCTCTAGTAGAGATGCGTGTAATTATGTTCCTAATTACAGATAAATATCGCAAAGAACAGACAATATATTTCTAATTTAAATCACATTAGGACATCGGATTGCACGAGCTCGAAACTTCGCAGAATACTGTCTTGGGAGGCTAAAGTGATATTTGGATTTACGGGCACTTGTTTTGTGGCCTGATTTTACAACTCCGTGTTTTATCAGTCATGCGCGCTCTAACATTTTATGAGGCTGCAGCATATCATCGCGACACTGCTATATATACTGCACAACTTTATAATTTGGACATCCCCTTTTGCTATACTTTGTTTCAGCTTAAAGGGGCATTGCAAAGGGACGAAGAAAACCAAATGCTGCTTCGAACGGCGCGCCTTTCAGTGTCAAACATGAGCGTTCAGTGACGTCATTGGTCTAGAACAGGGGTGGCCAGGCTGACCCGGCCTAAGAGCCGCAAAGAAAACCGCGAAACCTTCCAAGAGCCGCGGGAAGGGGGGGGGGGCAAACCTTTGTTTAGATTAATAAACGAAACTCGAACTACTTTCAATCTATCCGAGTCAAAGGCAGTCCAAATGCACATAAAGTAGCAGTACCACAAGACTACCAAACCGCAACCTGTCTCGCTTTAAAACGCGTTCCATTTCCCTTTTTGGGGAAGTGCTCGTGTGACCGGCAGGGAGGTAGGGCAATTGGGGGGGGGGGGGGTGGAGGGGAGGGGGAGCTGCGAGCCGCACTTTAACACACGAAGAGCAGCATGCGGCTCGCGAGCCGCAGTGCTGCTCTTCGTCGGATAATGATGACATAGAATTCTAGAGGTAGAACTGGCTAAATAGGCGCAAAGTACCCCTTCTGATCCTTTCAAGCACGTGACTCTCACTCATATATTTGCTTGGAACACCCGTAAATTGGTGGGGCGCTCACATCTTCATAACTGGATGTTAATTTCCAACACATAGGAAGATCGCGCATGGTTGTTTCACGCTCTTGTCATTTAGGTTCTCTATTGGCTCAGACCAATAACGTCATCAACAAAAGAAAATGCGCTCAAAATTCTGAACCTCTTTCAGTTATTATGTTCGAAATACACAAGATTTCTTGTTTCTTTTATGTTTAATGTGTTGCTAGTGTCCCAGCCAATAACTCAAGCGAAAGAAATGCAAATTAAAAAAAAATGTCCAGAAACGCTTTGCATGGCCCCTTCAAGTCCAGATGCAGCCTATGCTACAAACAAACACTAAGATTTTGGCTAGGTACAAAGATAAAGTGTCGCAAGAATTACACGAGCCATATGAAATTAGGACCAGGGAGAAGATATGTATAAGTGACACGTCCCTATCTTTATCTACAAATGAGTTTGAATTTTTGAAACGCGGGATGTGCAGATAGGGTAAACAGGGTTTCTGTGGCTATATAACGTGTGAAGTTTCAATAAACTTCAGTTGAGAGTGCACCTTGTCCTGTTTCCCTTCATCTGTGTCCCTGTATTTTTTCGGCGCTTTTTGTTTGCAATGAACCAACTGGCCCAAATCTTCACTTTACTATGCTACAAGCACAAGCACTTTGGTCCCGACCACTTGCACTGCAGGAGCGCGCGTGCTTGGACGCTGAAAGCCCGGAGCTCGCTCTTTTAGTTTCTGATACGCTCACACTTAAAGTGAAACGGAGTATTGTGTTGAGAACATCACATTTCAACAGAAAACTGAACTGTTTAACATGGTTTGCACGTGACATCATCGCACTATATGCGAGAGGTCAGAGATTTCTTTTTGCTGAGAAAATCAAATCCCGAGGTGAAAAATGCACACTGCAGAAGGTTCGCGCTCAGTGCAACCTATGTATTCAGAAACAAAAATTATTCTAGCTTGGTGCAGCGTCGTGAGGGACGGCGCGAGCGTCTGGCACCCCGAAAACGCGCTTTCTGGCAGGAGTGATTTCGCAAACGAAGTAGTTTTGCAGGATCACGCTGTCTGCTCTGTGCTGAAGATGCGGAGCAGAGGAACCTTTACAACACAGTAGGTTTTTAACCCCCCCCCCCTTTTTTTTTTGCATTTGACGATGCTCCTTTAGAGAATACTTTTTATTTCTGAGGGACTCCCTCCTTTGTTTGGGGGTGCCAATTCGACAATTATATTTCTGTCATTTGTTAGCAGTAATGCTCCATTTCTTTTATTTTGCATCCAAAAACTGAGAAGTTTAAACAAAACTGCGAGAATTTGAGCGGCTGCCGACTTTCGGCTGTCCTTCAAAGGCCACTAGAATCTTTCTTTTCAGGTATCCCTGCCGTACACACTTGTAGTTCTATTTATCGTCAGATTAATAAGCTATATTCAGTCTTTTCAATGCTTCTATTCTCGGGGACAACTTTCTCAGACAGTTCAGCAACAACGAAAACATGTATGAGTGCCTCAATGATGTGTACATGTAAAATAGTTCATGCAACGATTTTTTCACTTTCAGTGAATACCGCTAAGAGGTAATCCCTGACGTTGATAGCTTGCAAAAACACCCATTAGTTTTCCTCTCTGCTCAATGGCAGACGCAGAAAAAATAAAGGAAAGAAACAGCTTTCCCCTCCTCAACTCGCTATTAGAACAGGCGGCGATGTGATCTGACGCTAATTGTATACCGCCAGTGTTCATCATAGTCATGCGCTAGGGTTGGCAAAGAATAAAGCATGGGTTGAGATTTAGGCTTTATTAGAGTTCGGCTATTCTCATCTTTGATTGAACACGAGCCAACACGAATGTTTGGCGATGCTGATTGCCAAGAACCCGAGCACTCGGCTCAGGCTCATGACAACCGAGTACGTCACGGTGTCGCATGACTCGCGGTGAAAAGTCTTGATGGCTAATGCCCCTGAATAAAAAAGGTAGCGACATCTCCCTCCTCCTTTGACGCGCACACCTTTTATCTTTATGTTTTGCTTTTTTACACCCGCGCGTCGACTGTAGCGCCGCCTGCTTTGGCCCAAGATAGCACACGGCCTTCCTATACTTGAGTCAGAGCGCAGTCAAAGGCTGAAAGACACGCAAATACATACACACAGGCTAAAAGCGCACTGTCACTGTCTACCAGCCTCGAAAGATGTGCTCAAAGAAAGACGATGAAAGCCGTGACGTTGCACAGTCGGCATTATTTGATTGGCGACATGAGCTCATAGTATGCACTGCACTCCGACAACATAGGCATTCCTTCTCCCTCCTCCTCTGACGCGCACACCTTTTATCTTTATGTTTCGCTTTTTTACACCCTCGCGTCGACGGTAGCACCGCCTGGTTTGGCCCAAGATAGCAGGCGTCATTCTTCAAAGGATGTCGCTACTTTTCTGTATAAATGGGCTTTAGTGATGGCATGTGACGTCACGGTGTCAACAACGCTAATACATCTATATTCCGTTGCAACTCAAGAAGGTAGGGCGAGGGAAAAGAAGGCCGGGGAGGAAGAAGCAGACGAAACGTTAAAGAAGATAGGGGAAAATTGACGTTCTGAATTTAACTCGACTTGGATGCGGTGAGTAATGCGACTACGCCACGGGGCCACGTGACGTGACATTATTTTGACAGCATGTCTTGAAACCATGACGTCACGTGACCACGTGACACACGATTAATCGTAGTGCCAATACAAAAGTGCCATGAAAACCCACAATTTCTTATACATTGCAATGCGGTTTATGACAATTTGATCACTACATAGAAATGCAGCTGCCAATTTTTACTTCTCCAACACTCATTTTGTAATAAAAAAATTACCGTGAACCGTTTTGAACCGGTTACCGTTATATTTTTTTCCGGTTCAGTTCCGGTTCAGTTCCAAGATGGCGGCGAAGATTTCGGTTCGGTTCAGTTCCGGTTCGGCTAAAAATAACGGTTTTGTTCCGGTTTTCGGTTCGGTTCGGTTCCGGTTCGGCACTCTTGGAGCTAATGCCAGTACCAACTGAGAGTGATGTTGCATCTCAGATTCGCCCGATCTACAATCCCGCTGCGAGGATGCTGCGAATAGGCCTAGACGCTGCAACCTACCGTTTTAACAGTTTCAGAAGGTGACGATGAGCAATGAATCATGAAAGTGCCCGAAGCCAAGTTACCGAGTTCTACCGGTTCGACGCAGCTTAGAATTGACATTACTACAAATCTTATCGAAAGAGCGCATCGTTTGGACAAATTTCTATCAAGCAAAGATCGTCCCAGTATATTGGTAGAATTATTGCGATTTGAAGCACGGACGGCATACTGAGTCTGGGACCCACAGATAAGGGGCTAGCTTTGCCATCAGAGAGAAATTCTTCCTTAAACGTTCGTCAGGCAAGCAGCAAACTACTCGGATGCGCGAAGAGGAAAACCGGTTCCATACAAACTCCGTTTTGACAAGATAAAAATATATAAAGATTTTTGAACATTACAACGTGTCTCATTGCGTCAGGGAAATCCAAATAGCAACGCAAAGGTGCTCCAAATGGCGCACACTGTGCACGGCCTTTTACTGCACAACGCGAGGCGTGCACAAACATTTTTTTTGTCTTTCACTAACATAGGAAGGGTTGTTTTATAAGCGTGACCAACGAAGTGATTTCACAGCCGATAGTAAAACAGATATCATCGTGTTCACCGAAACATAGTTGAAACCCGGACATACTGTCAGTGAAATACTCGCAGTTCCAACTTCCTACTTCTGTCTTCGGGACCGAGTAAAGAAGGGGGGAAGCATCTTGACTGCGACAAATTAAAACTTATGTACAAAGGGCATTGTCCTGCCTTTAGATAGCCCTTTAGAAGCAACATTCATTAGTATATCTTCGCCCTTCACGGTGTGTTTTTTTGGGGTGTGTTATAGGTAGGGTTCGGAGTTTTCGGTTTGAAACCGATAAAAACCGATAAAAGTACGCCGAATCCATTTTCGGAAATTCGGTTTTAACCGAAAAAGGTCAGTTTGTAGGTTCGGCGTTTTCGGTTTAAACCGATAAAAGTACGTCTAATCCGTTTTCTAAAATTCGGTTTTAACCGAAAAAGTTTAGTTTTTCAGGGCCGCGTCGAGGTGGGTGGGAGAGGGGAGGGGAGAGAGGGCTTTGGCAAGGTTCGACATTGTGTGACGTCTTCGTGATTGCCCTCTTCCAAGGTTCAACATGCAACAAAAAAGGTCTTGGATTGGCCTTCGCGGGACATCTGTGTCCTTTCTGTGATCGGGCTTAGTTTGTCAAGTTCCTGGTCCTAAAAAAGTTCGGGTGTCATGCACTTCAGAGGACATCGAGGAAAGCCGTTAATACCTTTCTTAACACCCTCTCTCAAACTTTCCTGTGGTTAAAAACATAAATACAATGGATTTTTTTTTTTGCCATTTTGCTGGTTTCTGTACGGTCATCACCTCAGACGGTCGCGTCGTCAGAATGGGAAGAAAAAGAAGCGTGCTGAAAATTATGCCCGCGAATTCCGCGATTTTGAGGTGTGTCCTAACGGAAGTTGTAGCGAAGACCACGATATGTATATGTGCCGTTATTCTTTGAGTGATCACAAATATTACAGTTACAAGGATCATCTGATCCGGTGTCCGATGGTGTTTCGTTCATATTCACTGAAAAAAAAAAAAGGTAAACTTTTTGGGGAATAAATATACACCGATAAAAAACCAAAAATCGAATTCACCGAAAAAAGTGCGCCAAATATTAAAAAAATAAAAACCAAAAACGCGGAATTCTATCTAGACCAGGGGTGGCCAACCGCAGCTCGCGAGCCGCATGCGGCTCTTTGCTGGTCCAAGTGCGGCTCGCGGATCCTTCGTAAAGGGACCCCCCCCCCCCCCCCCCGCCTTTTTCTGCATTTCCCCAGGAAAAAGAAGGGATTTCAGGCAGAGTAAAGTACTGCCTGCAATTCGGCAGCCTTGTACCCCCATAAGTACTGTCCTACAGCCTTGTGCACTCATACGTACAGTCAGACCCTGAACGAAATTTAAATTTGCCCCCCCCCTCCTCCCTCCCGCGGCTCTTAGAAGTTTCGTGGTTTCGTTTGCGGCTCTTAGGCCGGGTCAGCCTAGCCACCCTGATCTAGACTATAAGCGCCTTGTATACAGGGTGGTAGTTTCTTGACATTATCGAAGCTGAAGCAAATAGAAAAATAACTGTTCAAAGAAAAACACCGCAACTTTCGCACGTCTACCGTTGATGAATAGGTACCAGATTTTATCCGCCATTAGTATACAACATTATAGACTGCTAATTCAGCCACTAGACGGCACTGAATTTGTGAAAGGGTCTAGTGCTAGAATTTCATCATGATCTTGCCTGTGCATTTCATAAACGCTGCAAAACTGGTTTTATTTATTTTTTCTGAATTTTAGGAAAGCTTTTGATGTAGTTGATCATTCACTCTTCCTTCACAAACTGAGTAGCCTAAAGGCTCTGTTAAGCATGGAACACTTGATGTGAACACATGGAACACAAAAGTCTGTAGACGCAGAACGCACGCGTTTCATTGGCCGGCGAGCAGGAACTCGATACCTGCGACCAATCAGTATATGTGCGCGCTGCGCTACGCCGCGTTTTCTACTCTCGACGTCAGAGCCTTACACATTGATGAATACATTCTTGAATTGATAGTTAATTACATCGATGGCAGAGAGCAGCGTGTAATCATAAATGGCGTTCCCTTATCATGTGTAAGTGTAACGTCAGGAGCGCATCAAAGTTCAGTCTTAGACCCCTTCTTTTTAAAGTTTTAGTACTGGTATTACCAACGGAATCTCAGAAAATATTAGGTTGTCCGCAGATGATTATGCCTTAAATAAAAACGTGTTCAGTAAAGACGACGACTATGGTTCCTCAAAGTGATTTAAACAAAATTTCAGAGTGGTGTGAAAAATGGAAAGTGTCCCTCAACAGATCCAAACGTATTCGTTAGATTTACTAGAAAGCGTCAAATTTTTCCGATATTTTTATAGTAAACAACATTAGTTTAAAGCTTTGCACGGAGGCAGTCCATCTCAGAGTACGCCCGACAGCTAACTTACGATGGAACAAGTCATCGTCACTGACTTCTGTGTTCTAAGGCTAGCTGGTATGCTACATTTTTGGTGTCGCAATTTCGGGAAAATTTCACCCAGCCTCAAAGACCTTGTACTTTTCTATGTTTTGCCGATTTTAATTTACTGACATGATAACCTTGGAGCCGGGGAAAAGAAGAGACGTAGGACAGACACAAAATTCCAAACACAGCTAAAATTTTATTTCACCGTCACGTCCTTAAAGAAGCTGTGCAATGATTTTAACGTTGAAAGAATTTGCATCTTCTACTTTTGACATTGTTTATCTTGTCACAAAGGACAGAAAACACATCTCCTTTTTTCGAAATGTTACGATTCCGCCACGTAATCGCGAGGCAAATTTGGAATATTCTCGACCTGCCGCCGCGAGCGGCGGCCATGAGAACCACGCGGCATGACGTCAATGGGGGACTTGTAAAAAGATATGAAGTTGTGCAAATACCTGCTCGATAAAAGGTAATTTTTCGATAAATCTTGTCGTTCCAACATAAATATAAATGCATAAAAAACCTGGAGCCCTATGTCGCGCTTTCGGACTCCACGGCAACTACTGGGAGAAGGAAGTGACGTCAACAACGCAGCAAACGCCGATTGGTTGTTGATTGGTAAGAGTCGCTGATGAGGAATTTCCGCAGAAGAAAACAAAGCTCACTTCCTTGTTTTCTTAAATTCGTCATTAGGGACTCTCACCAATCAACATCCAATCCGCGTTTGCTGCGTTGTTGACGTAACTTCTTCTCCCTAATCGCCGTGGGGGTCCAAAAAGCGCAATTTAGGGCCCCTGGTATCATCAACAAAGTTTTAGTGGCGCCATCTATCTGAGGTCAACAAAACCACCAGCTCTATCTGCTACCGCGAACAGTCGCCAGAAGCCGGAGGGGGACGGGGGCAGTAGAAGGGTATGTACTTGGGCTAGTTGGTGATCTAATATCTCCGAGGTAAAAGCGCTAAAAACAACGGACAAGTAAAAGAAACGAACAACACAGAGCGCTCGGTGTTGTTCGTCTCTTTCACTTGTCCGTTGTTTTTAGCGCTTTTACCCTCGAAAAATTACTGGGAAAGAGCCGGACGGCGATGGCCGGACCCGGACGAGACTTTACTCCTTTCGCTGCGCAAGCACGTGGCCACGTGGTCGTGAGCGGGTGAGTTGTCGCTGCTCACTGATGGCTCTGGAGAGAGAGCTTCACCGCAACCCTGCGTGTCCCCCATTCACGTCACAGCGCACGTGACTCGGAAGATGGTGAAGGAGTTGCGAGGTGCCGAAAACCTCAAACTTCGTCAATTTTTAAAATAAAATCTAAGACATGCATGCAAAAGCGGTTTTTTATTCTTTACTTGAGAAACGTCAAGACACCAACCCCCAAATTATTTAGGCAGAGCACTGATATTGTTGCACAGCTCCTTTAAATAGACTGCTACGACCAAGCGACGCAGACACAAATGGCTTGACAACAAAGAATCTACGCACGACCAAGCGACGCAGACACAAAATGTTTGACAAAAAAGAGCCTCCGAACGAGGACACATGATATCACCACGCATACTTCTTTCATTTCATTTAATTTGTATTACCTTAAGGGTCTCTTGAGGGAGGCATTACATAAGGAGAATGTCATATTGCCGCGCGCGCAGCTGGCCAAGTAGGTAGCGGCTTGCCTCCCACGTGAAGAGCCAGAGTTCGATTCCTGGGTGATGAGTCTTGTTTTTTCTTGCAATTTGGTGTTCTGGTAAATTCGAGAATCCTGTTGCTTGTTCGAGGTCCGACTGTTCTACGCGCCGAACGTTCTACACCGATTGTTCCAGAAGCTCACGCGTGCACATTAAAGGCTCCGCGTGCCGAGCCGCAGTCAGTCTCGCCCCAGCGCTGGATCCTGCTGTTTCGCCGACATCGACGTCTGTGACGCTAGCCTTTCTCTATTTTGTTTTGGGCACAAGTTCGCCCCATTAAACGTTTAGTTTCTTCAGTTATTCGCCGCCTCGTCATTTGTCCTTCGCGACAATATTCAAGGCTCGAAAACAAGACAACAAAACACTACAAAAAAAGAAAAAAAATGAAGAAAAGCTTTGGAAACATTATTATATAAACATTATTCAAACATTTTAGAAATCAGCTGCGAAAAACATTTATGGTCACTGGTAGTCGCCAAGCTTGTGGGCAAGCTATTCCAATCTAATATGCATAATGGAAGAGGTGAGTATTTGAATGTGTTGGTTTTCGAAAAAATGGGTTCAACTTTACAGGGGTGGTCGAGACGAGAGGAATTATGATGGGCCGGGAAATAAAGGTTTGGGGAGACCACGGGTTATAGTACAATCTCTGCATGAAAGAGAGCCAGTCTATTTTTCTACGAGTGGCAAGAGTTTGTAGGGATATGGACTGCTTTAAAGAAGATATGCTATTCTTAGTGTAGTTACGAGTGATAAAACGAGTAGCACGATTTTGGACAGCTTCCAGTTGGTTAATTAAATAGCTTTGATGAGGGTTCCATATCACTGATGCATACTCCAGCTTAGTTCTGACTAGTGTAATAGATGCTAAACGTTTAACAAAGAAGTTTGCAAGAAAAATATGCCTCCTTATAAATCCTAATGTTTTCTTAGCTTTAGAACAAATGTAGTTGACGTGACTCTTCCATGATAAGTCTTCAGAGAGGTACACTCCTAAATATTTAAATGTGTTCACCCGCTCAATGACGCCAGATGAAATAGAATATGAAAAACTGACTTTGTTTTGTGATCTTGAGAATGACATTATTTTAGATTTTTCCGTGTTGATCGTCATGAGCCATGAATGACACCAAGTTGTTAAAGCTTCTAGATCTTGTTGCAAGGTTATGCAGTCATCAATGGAAGAAATATTTCGATAAAGCACAAGGTCGTCAGCATATAATTGGACGGTAGAGGATAATGAAGAAGCAATATCATTCACATAAATTAGAAAAAGTTAGTGGCCCTAGAACAGAACCCCGAGGGACGCCAGAGATGACTTTCAGGGGAGGGAAAGTGACATTATCGACGATCACAGATTGAGTATGATGTGACAGGAAAGCTTGAATCCAGAAGACAATGTTACTGTTGACGTTTAGATGCATGAGTTTGGATAGTAATCGTTATGGGACGACCCGGTCGAAGGCTTTTGAAAAGTCTATGAAGATTGCATCTGTTTGTTTGGAAGAATGTAGATTAGTATGTCGATCGTTGGTAAGTTCAAACAGTTGTGTAATACAAGAAAGGTTCTTACAAAAACTTTGCTGGTTACAGAACAACAAGTTATTGCTATCCAGATGTGACATTATGTTGCTGACGACGATATGCTCCAAAAGCTTGCATGGAACACTAGTCAGTGAAATTGGCCCGTAATTAGTTAGATCATTTAACTTTTAACAAAGAACCATTGGAAGGAAGGTGCAAGAGATAACCAGGTACACTCCTATACTCCGTTTCACCTTACGTACGGGCGTAGCGGATGCTGAGTGCCATCGGAGCCAATCCAAGGCCGAGTGAGCGTCACGTGACCTTGCAGAGGGGCCACAGCGACGCGCGGAAATCTTATCACGGACTACGTCCACAGAGCGGGATTGGCTGGGATAGCTGGTAGCATCCGCTTCGTTCGGAGGGACGCAGACTCAAAAGGTTTGACAACAAAGAACCTCAGAACGAGAACACATGATACCAACAAACATACTTCTAGCAAAAAAAAACAAAAAAAAACATAGAAAGGAGGGTGCAAGCGATAACCAAGTACGCTTCTGTAAAAAGACCCAAAAACCAACCAAGAAGCAGAACGCCTAAACCGATCAAAGGGGAAAAAAGTAAGCGTAGTAATATCATGTGTCCTCGTTCGGACGTTCTTTGTTGGCAAACCTTTTGTGTCTACGTCGATCGGTCGTACGTAGGATTTTTGTTGTCAAGCCTTCTGCGTCGCTCGGTCGTAGGTCTATTCAAGGACTTGACGGTGAAATAAACTTTTAGCTGTGTTTGGCGTTTTGTGTCTGTCCTACGTCCCTTCTTTTCCCCGGCTCCAAGGTTACCATGTCAGTATTGAACCAGCTCGCCTGCACCCTTGCTTTAGTTACTTTAAATTACGCTTTTATTGTATAGGACCCACATACGTAGAGCTGTATAAATTAAATCGAAAGAATCCAAAACCAAGCCGCGAGATATATATCAAATAACTATGATTTCCGCAATAGTATCTCCGGATTAAAACTAAAACTATGTTGAAAACCCCACAGCAAAAACGAAAATGCCTTCGTCTTAATTTGTTTTTTAATCTTAATTACGGTAACATTGGTCTGGATATATCATAATTAGGGTTATGCGTTTTCGGTTTTTATGTTTTCAAAATTCGGCGTACTTTTTTCGGTGTTTATTGCAAAATTCAATTTTCGAATTTTTTCGGTCTTTATTTAGTCCCAAAAAAGTTTGCCGGTTTTTTTTCGGTGAATATGAAAGAAACGCCATCGGACTCCGGATCAGTTGATTCTTGTAGCTGTGATATTTGTGATCACTCAAAGAATAACGACACATATACATACGTGGTCTTCGCTACAACTTCCGTCAGGACACACCTCGAAATTGCGGAATTCGCGGGCATAATCTTCAGCGCATTTATTTTTCCTTCTCATTCTGACGACGTGACCGTTTGAGGTGATGACCGTACAGGACTCAGCGGAATGACAAAAAAAAATCCATTGTATTTATGTTCTCAATTTGACGACTTTCCTCGGTGTCCTCTGAAGTGCATGAAGCGAAGAACCTTATACTAGCCCACATCCGAACTTTTTTTTGGGGGGACCAGGAAATTGACACACTAAGCCCGATCACAGAAAGGACACAGATGTCCCGCGAAGGCCAATTCAAGACCTCTTTTGTTGCATGTTGAACCTTGGAAGAGGAAATCACGAAGACGTAACACTATGTCGAACCTTGCAATGCCCCTCTCTCTCTCCGTCCCCCACCCACATCGACGCGGCTACAAAAAACTGACCTCCTTCAGTTAAAACTAAAATTTAGACAACGGATTAGACGTACTTTTATCGGCTTAAACCGAAACCGCCGAACCTAAAAACTGACCATTTTCGGTTAAAACCGAATTTCCGAAACTGGATTCGGCGTACTTTTATCGGTGTTTATCGGTTTAAACCGAAAACTCCGAACCCTAATCATAATATATAATGTCATCAGATCATGTTTCTTGTAAGATAAATGATCAAACTTGTAGATCTTTCAATCGTTAATTATTTTGAAGAAATTATGTTATTGTAGTGTGTTTGGAATGTTTACTTTTGAATGCCTATCTTGTTCAATCTCATCGTCTATTATTTGCTGTCGTTGTGCTTTTAGAGCGCAGCTCTTAGGCGCCCGTTTCCGGTTTGTGCGGCGTCAGCGTAACCGCGCGGTGCATTATGGGACGTTTCTCATGATGACGTCAGAAGTGACGTCACGAAGGTCACCAGTGACGTCATAGATGACGTCACTGCGCGTTGCATTAGTGGGTACATTTTCCCGCTAACTTTTGCGTAAAACATTCCCCGCTAAATTTAGTGGAAAACTTTTCCCGCTAAATTTAACGGAAACTTCCCCCGCTAAATTTAGTAGAAACATTCCCCCGCTATATTTAGCGGAAAAAATTCCCAGCTAAACTTAGCGGACAATTTTCCGCGCTAAATTTAGCATAAAAAATTTTCCTGCTAATTTTAGCGGAAAACTTTCCCGCTAATTTTAGCGGGAAATTTTATCCCTAAATGGGAAGTGAGCAGGAGAGGAGAAGGGAGGGAACGGATAAGGAAGAGGGGCATACCCTTCTCTCCGTACCTTCCCCTCCTCCTCCTCAAGAGCTGCGCTCTAATTCGGCGTTACAGGGAGTTGTAAACGTCTCATTTTTTTACAATTTCTGCCCCCTACTGTAATGCCCAACGAGCGCTGTAGGTACAAATAAATAAATAAATGAATTCCTTCATTAGTAATCGTGATCCGACAGTGTCTGGTTTTCTCTTTTCACGGAACCTATCCACGTTCTCGGAATAACGGAGCAGGCAGAAAACACATGAATAATGATCTTCTTTCCCATTTCTTTTTTTTTGGTATAGCTTTAGTAGTGAAGTTTTGATGAGAATGGAGGTTTTAGTCTGGTTTCTTACAAAACAACAGAGGAATGTCCGTCCCACATGGCGACTTCTACCCACACTCCTAAACCGGAAGTCCGCCCGAAGCACCACCACCGCGGCGTAACGTATCGTAGTAAAGTTACATGTACCTGAATATCTCTTACCGGCAGCGGCTGTGATCGAGTCTCCTGCTCCGGGGAACGCCGCAGCAGGGGACGGTCCTCGGTCTCGTCCATTCTAGCCTGTGCCTCGGGAACAGTTTGGATGAGTCGCGCTGTGGTCGCCGCTGCACTTGGCGTTTGCTCTTCGCTGTGCACATTCGACTGCGTCGATGTGGTCAACGGCTCGGCTGGAGCATCTTCCAAGGTCTCTGCCGCAGTCAACGCCCGAGGAAGCTCCTGTCTCTGGGCACGCGCGTTAATTCGAACAAATTTATATATATATATATACTGTAAACGACTTCATTTTTCGCGGGCTCAAATTTTCGCGAATCGGGCCAAAGCTGAAAATTTGAAATTATTCGAGGGTTCTAATTTACGCGAATCAAGTGTAGCTTTCGTAGCGTCCACATAATGCCCGGATTGTTCGCGGGACGTATTTTTCGCGAATTGTAGGCGATTCGCGAAATTCGCGAAAATTAGGTCCTCGCGAAAATTTAGTCGTTTACAGTATATATATAAAAAAGAAAAAAAGTTCAAGGTATACTGATGTGGTCAGTGAATGGGAGTTTTACGGCCAGGCGGACATAAGAAATGGGACTGGCAGCCCGCAAAAAGCCTCACGGAAATATCCGAGAGAGAGGAATGACGTCGCCTGTAAGAATACTCCTCTTTTATTTAGCTGCACGAACGAATTCAGTAACCACACATGTGCAAACAGCACCTACTTGACTGTTGCTGTTGTGCATTTCCGGCAGGCCCCTTTACTTCTTACAATAACGTTTCAGGGCAGTTACTATATGTTCGTTTCTGTCTACTCGCTTCTTGAGATAATGAAAACTCCAAAGTGTTGGTTGCCTAAAAGGAAGTCCCATCTTTCTCGAAACGTCGTTAACCTTGTCCTTGCAAATCATACCAATAATTGTACGTCCTAATAAGCTGCCCATGTAAGGAAATATGTCTCCCAGTCATATAAATATTTATAAATCCTGTTTTACATATTAACAAACGTTTGGGTCAATAAAAATGCCATACTACTTCGGTAAATCTATGAGCGACGCCTTCAGTCCAGCGCTTTTCCGCAGCGCTCGCCAGCCGACTCGTGTGACGTCACCGGAGGAGCGCTGCGGCCTTCAGCTCAGTCCACGCTCACGAGGGAAAGAGGATGCGCGGGGAAAATTGGAGGTGGACTTTTTGCTGTTTGTTTGAAAATCACCTGTTTTAGTCAGTCGAAATGCAGCCTAGAGAGCGAAAAGATAAGCCAAGACCGAGAATTACTAAGGAAATTCGAAAACATATTTTCTGATGTCCTCGGGAGGACAAACCTTATGACGTGTGATCTTCATTTCACAACAACGCGGCCGATATACGTGAGGCAGTATTCAATACCTCTGGCAGTACGGGATGTGGTCGAGGACGAAATCAGCAAGATGCTCGAGCTGGGGGTAATCGAGAAGTGTACATCGTCGTGCAACACTCCGGTAGTGATTGCGAAGAAAAAGGATGGATCAAACATATTTTGTGTCAACTACAGACGATTGAACGACGCAACAATGACAAATGTAGAGCCAACACCCAGAATTCACGTGACATTTGCTAAAGCGGGACACAGGAGGTTTTTCTCGAAACTAGATGTAGCTAAGGGCTACTGGCAGATTCCCATGGAAGTCGATGCAAGAGAGAAGATGGCGTTTTCGTCAACAAGCGAGCAGTATACCAGTTCAGATATGTGTCCTTTGGCCTCAAGACCGCCTCTGCTACTTTTACGAAGTTGGTGCGAAAGGTTCTAGACGGTATTCAAGATGCATATCACTACATTGATGATATCTTGGTCGCGACGAGCTCGTGAGAGAAGCATGTGGAAGCACTCAGGATGATTTTTGAGCGTCTATGGGAAGTCAACATTACGATCAAACCAAATAAATGTCAAATAGGGCTCAGCGAAATCAGCTTCTTAGGACATAAAATGGGACTGGGGAATATCGCCCCTGACCCAAGGATCCTGGAAAGGATCCAAGACGCACCAAGACCCAAAAACGAAGCTCCAAGTTCGGTCATTCCTCGGGCTTACGGGATTCTATAGAGACAGTTCGTACCAAACTGCGCAGATATCGCAGAACCGTTAACGAAAAAGGGAGCCCGCAATGATATTGAGTGGAGCCCAAGAGGCGCTTCACGGAGTTGAAAAGTCGACTGGGACAACCTCCTATTCTGCTATCACTGTACCCCGAAAAGGAATTCATGCTGCGCATGGACGCGTCTGATGCAAACTTAGGAGCAGTTTTACTACAGGAGAGAGACAGAATTCTTCACCCGGTCGCATACGCGAGTCGCAAGCAGAATAGGAGGTTGTCCCAGTCGACTTTTATTCAACTCCGTGAAGGCTCTCCAGAGCCAAAAATAAAGACTAAAAACTATCCCCTGCTTGGAGTTTTCGGCGGTTCATGCGCCATAGGGCACACAACTGCCCAGATAACGCAGATGGTCCTGAGGACGTCCTCAGCTGACCGAGACGTCTTCGTCCCGAAGAAGACATCGTCGGAACGTCCGGAACTAGTCGGGACATTCTGGTCCTTTCAAAGACGTCTTGAGAACGTTTTCAGGTACCCTTATTTAGGAAGACCAAAAACGTCTTCTCCCGAATGATTTTCAATGGTACAAGATGTTTTCAAGCCAGGAGGTGAAAACGAAACCAGAATGAGTACGAAAATAAGATTTCGTTAAAAGAGATTTTTACTGGACATCTTGATTGCGGCCGCCGAGGCCACAGGCCTCGGCGGCCGCAATCGTCGTAGACCTCGACATCAGCAGCCAGTCGCATCGGTTTCTCCCGAGCGAACAGTGTGTTTCGGGTCCTCGCCGCTCAAAAGCTGTGCGCTCACTACCGCACTCCCCGAGAAATGTTCTGTGCCACCAGATCCTAGCGCTCTAAATCTGCGACCGGACACTCTATGGCCTTGTCGAGAACTGCCAGGCTTTGTAAGTATAGAGGAGTCCATAATAGGACCTATCTTCTACAGCAGTCGAGTGTGCGGATCAAGGTCTCTCAGTGCCCTGTTTCTTGCACCTCTTCGTCCGTCCGGCTTCAGAAGCATCCAGCGAGCGAAAGAGACGCCGGAGACGACACCGCGACTGTGCTCAGGATTTCTCAAGAAGAGCGGATGTTGGTTGCGCGATCGTGTTTTTCACTAAACGTGTTACTGACAGTATCTGTCTGTATGGTGCACTTGCTCGATCATATTGTCACGAACGGAGGCGACACGAAGACGAGCAGTGAACTCAAAAATAACGGTTTAATAGGCGAACTTGTGCCAACCAAAAATAAGTAAAGAACGAAAGAGCGTCGAGGCAGCAGAAAAGCAGGCGGCGATTCGGCGGCGACAACAGAGCAGGAGCGGGACTGCTCGACAAGGTCGCGGGTAGCTGCTTATCTACCGTGCGTCACTATCTCGAAAAGTTCGGCAAAGGAGGTTCGAGCGTCGCGCGCTTGGGGCGAGGATGAACTGGCACTTTCGAGAACAACAAAGCAAAGGGAAAGTTACAACTAGTGCGAGAATGAATGGGAATCTTCTAGAAGACCGTGACCGAGCGTTCTTTCTCGGCTCTGCGGGCGGCAATATTAGTTGAACTACCGTGCATCTCATAAATTTACCCAGAGGCATTGTACCTTGAAAGATATTTTTTGCGACAAAGAACTCGGTTGTCCCTATTTGGTCTGATCGCTTTTGTCTCCAGCTGCTTGCGCCCGGGTTTGAGCGAACGTTGGTTCTTATATTCTTGAGTTACGACATGGATGTAGAACTGAATGTCTGAAATACATTTTCAATCACATTTTAAACTTCATTTTGGTCTATGCTTCTCAGACATTTGGGCGTCTAAACGGATGAAGGGCTGAGAAGATCTGAAAGGCTGAAGGGGTTTAAAGGGCTGAAGGGGTTATGAGGGCTGAAGGGTTTGATGGGCTGAAGGGGTCTGCATCACTGAGAGGGTCCCAAAACACATCAGGGCTGAAGTGTTAGTTTTAAAAGGGCTATTTGTCTCAGTGCGGCGAAATTAAAGTGGGATAGGCGGAAACGTACGATCATAGCTGGACTAGGGTTTCTCAGTTGATTCATGATATGCCGGAGTCTGCCCCAATGCGATGAGCCTAATGCAACCAGGCTGAGATGCTTCTTCATGCGACAGTCTACACGTCTCACTTCGACAGTACACACGAGTACTGAAAACTAAACAGATATAAAGCTCACCTGAGTAAAGAATTGATGCATCAAAACAACTCCAACACTTTTTTTCTCTCTGGTTCTAGACAACAAATTTCCTAGTTGGCTAGAACAAGGTGCCGTGTACCCGTGTGAGTTGGCTGATAGCATCAGCGCCGCCGTGTGGATGATGCACATGTGGCGTTTCTGCTAGATTGCGGGGAAGCAAAGAACACCCACTCCATAATTTCATGCCTACTATGTCGAAGCAGGCAATGAGCACACCTCCCACTCCAGCCCACCCTACTGTGATTGACCAGCGCGTAAGAATTCGGGCTCACAAAACTCTCGTGCAGCATGAGCAACTGCAGCCTACCCCTTATGTAATACCCCCTTGGGGTCTTTAAGAAATAAAGTGATTGAGTGATTTTCGGACTTGCCGCACCTTTGAGCGCGCTGGTTGGACTGAGATCAAGCATGTGTGGGCTGTGAGTTTTACAAATCGTGTATTCGCTGCGGTAGCGTTGTGTGTAGCATATCCTCAGAACGACCTTACACTTGCGGTTATCACGAACAACAATCCTGATCGTGTGAAACGCACGTCCGCGGAACCACTGTGGAAGCTCGCCGTCAGTGAGCTTTCACCTAATTCATTATGTAGCGTCAAATTTGTTTTTAGATGCGTAGCATTTGGGGGACATCACTTAGCGCTCTCATAAGGATGTACACCCTCGATGGTGACGTCAGCTGATAAACCAATACGCGTTTTAAGATTTACCGTTACATCGTTACGTGAACATTGGGTGTTCACGTGACGTCATCATCGTGACAGTCGTCCTGTGACACCGCAACGTTAGAGAATCTATAAACGCTATGCATTCAGAGCGCATGAGTTTTTGCCTGACTGACGGCCACTTTACGCACAGCTCGCACGTATAGAACACCGGCAGGGACGTCATGCCTGCATAATGACGTCACGCCAAGGCCGACAGACGAAACAACAGCAGAGACGCATATAATTTCAGTGTTGCACTGGTTCCTCCAAAAAGTAACGAAAGCTCGTTTCTCCTCTAATCTCTAGAACGAGGAACGAAAGCTCGTTCCTCGTTCCTCTCTAATCTTAGAACGAGTTCCCTTAACAAGTTCTAGTGGTTGGAAACGAACTCGTTCCCACTGCATTCTTAAGCTTGAACATGTGGTTACGTCAACGTTGCATTTGCGCTTTTTAATTAAATATTGTGCCGGATGATCCGTAGATAAAATAGAGCTGACCGAGTGAAAATATCCGCATCGAACTACGTGTCGAGTCGCCAAGGTCCCATTTGTTCCAGTTCTTTGTTTGTGACTATCTCTCTGAACACTTCTCCATCCGTCGAAGTTGGAGGTTGAAATAATCGATAATGAGAAGAACCTAAATGCCTACTAAACACGGGTAAGATTGCAGATAAATGGACAAAAAGAAACGCCGTTCAGGCTACAGCCGTTTCGTCGACAACGTAACGAGTGTCCGTTCCAGTTCCACCGATGCAAGGTGGAGCGGCGGCGTTCCTCCGTTGCCCCTAAAAGGAACGCGTTCGAGGGACGTCGTTCCTTAGAACGCCGTTCCGTACTACAACACTGCGCATATTCCAGAACAGAGCTCGCTCACCTCGGACCGGCTTGCTTGGGACAAGTGGGGCCTCTTTTCTCCCCCTTGGGATGCTGCATCTTGGAGCGACACGGCGAACCAGGCCGACCGGACGTGGGTACCAGGAGACTCTACCCACGCAGCAAAGGTGCTCTTCGTCTTCGATCGACGATGGCGATGATTGCGCTCATTGTGCGTTCGACCGGCGCTCAGGGTGAGCAGGCGCAGAAACTTTCGCGTGCACATTGGCAAGCACACCGTCCAAGGCGCGCGAGCGCTGGGTCATTGGATCCTGGGAAAGTACATCGCCATTGCCTTACCTGCCTGCTAGCAGAACACAAACATATACTAACATACAGACGACCAAACCTCGCACAGCGACTGGCGGATCTGTATTTGCTGTCATGGAAATCAGTCCTTTGAAATCTTCGAAAGGGTTGTTCTGGGCCAGCCGCGCCAAGATCACTATGGAGCATCATCGTATGGAAAGCGTTCCTCGCCAATATAACCGTCTTTAATATGCAATCAGCTTGTCACTCACGCTTATATGCACAGATCCTGTACAGTGATATCGTTCTTCTTGCGTGATTCAAGCCAGGACAATTACTTGTCAGTGCATCAATGCGACGCCGTACGCGTGTGAAGATGTGCGCTTGTTTCGCCGGTGTGCGGCTAACAAAAACTCGGTATCCAAGAAATCTCTTCATACCTGCAGCAACCTTTCACCCCGAAGAGCTGGGTCGGGTCAGGAGAACTTCAGGAGAAGTTTTCCTCGACCCTGAAGAGGTCGAGGAGAAACCTCTCATTCCATGGACCGAAATGGCGACCATACGGGGACTTTTAGGCGATACTTTCCATAGGACCCAGTGACTTTCCCTCGACTGCATATGGGAGCGGCGTTTGGCAACTTCCGGTTCGTTAGAAAATTTTGTTTAGCTGCTGAGAAACGACGACGACAATCTGCAAGCCCGTAAAGCTGGCTTCACATGCAGCGATTCCGCGGCCGAAATCGCTGCCGCAAGCGGCGCGGCGGCAGGAATAGCGAGGTTTCATTATACTTCAGCCTCTGTCGCACTTACTTGCTATCAAGTTCACAACTGCCTTTCCGCCCCTCAGCACGGGACACAGTAGCTCACTGGTTAAAACACGCACTAACGCTTGCGGGCATTGACACGTCGGTTCTCAAAGCGCACTCAACGCCAGGAGCAGTCACCTCCAGCTGTGGAGGTCGGAGTACCACTTGCTGACATCTTAGCAGCAGCTGACTGGTCCTCCGAGGCGACATTTAACCGCGCTTATACCGACGGCAATCAGATACCCGGGCTGACTTTGGAACCCAGGTGCTCAGAACACATGCGAAAGCTTTGAACAAGCAGTTCTGAACTTGATAGTAAGTGCGACAGAAGGCTGAAGTATAACTACCAGTTCTGACGAATGGTACTTACCTGAAGTTAAAGCGGGAATTTTACGAAGCCTATGGAGGCACTTACTATCAAGTTCACAGTCCCACCGCATCTCTGGCGAGTTTCGGGGTAAATCACCGTCCTCTTCCCTGTCGCAGGTCGAGGTGGCCCGACATGGCACCAGAGGTAGCGCGTGGCGCGAGAGCTCCAACCAGGTGCAACCTCCAGAAGGGGAAATAAAAGCGTTCTGAGTGCACAAACGCCTATACTCTGTCTACTCTGGCGGGGGCCCCACCATCTCAATGCAGCCGCAAGCTTGCTGTAACCACTAACTCGGAAAGATGAAGAGCTTTGAAACGTTGACGTCAGTTCCAGTATAAATATAAGAAAAAGCGCGGCGGCACGGATCGCGAGGTTTCATTTCACGTGATCGTTTTCTGCACTGATCTCTATGTCTATTTGCTGGATCGCGTTTGACCAACTCCGGCCTATGGACGGGAATGCGGCCACGGTCGGCCATCTTTTTGGTAGAGTTATATTATCTCTAGCCATCATAGTAATATGGCGGACCAGTCCGCATGCAGGCATTAAAAACTAGCTGGAATCGCTTCATCTGGAGCGCAGCATAGGTTCCACAACAAAGTGTCCTTCCAATGGGGTGTTTCTAGAGGCTATCGATAAAGAGGGCAATTACACTTGAACCTGCCTTCGTGTTTACCTCGAGCGGCTCCGAAGATAATGAATAAGTTAAACAAAAATGAAAGCCGCTAACAACTCCCTGTAACGCCGAATTAGAGCGCAGCTCTTGAGGAGGAGGGAAGGCACGGGGGGGGGGTCACGTGACCTCGGGGAGGGTAGGGGGGTCACGAGGCCTAGGGGTCACGTGACCTCGAGGAGAGGGGGGATTTTCCGCTAAATATAGCGGGAAAATTTTCCGCTAAATTTAGCGAGGAAAATTTTCCGCGAGATCTAGCGGGGAAAATTTTCCGCTAAATATAGCGAGGAAAGTCTTCCGCTACATTTAGCGGTGAAAATTTTCCGCTAGATTTAGCGGGGAAAATTTTCCGCTAGATTTAGCGGGAAAATATTCCGCTAAATTTGGCGGGCAAATTTTCCCACCATGCACCGCGCGGTTACGCCGACGGCGACGCCGCTCAAGCCGGAAACGGGCGCCTAATGGTACGTTTACACCTGAGAAGAAATCCGCTGCCGCGGGAGCGGATCCGCTCCCGGCGGCGGCGGCGACGAGCGGATTGCGTTTACATCTATTTCCTTCGAGCGGCGGCGGCGGCGCCGGCTGCGGCAGCGGTTCCCGTAACATCTCGTCAAATATGACGAGAAGGCGCGAGAGTTCCCGCCTCGGCTCTCTCTCCCGGGCGTTGCTGCTCCCGGAACTACGCGTGCTCATGACGTAGGCAGCGTCGCGCTGCGCAAGAATGTCACTTCCGGTCAGCGAAACGCCTCGTTCGGCGGCAGAAATAGGTCCCGGACCTAAACGGCTCGCCGCCGCGTTTTCCGCCCAGCGTTTCGCCCCAGCGGCAAAAGCTGGGCGGATTCGCTAGCGGATCCGCAAGTGTAAACGTGCCATGCAAGAGCTGCGCCTAAAAAGCGTCGGCTTTCTGCACAATATGGGAAGGCTTCCTTGAAAACTGACAGGGAAGAGGAAACGGCGACCGGCTGGGTGTACAAACGACAGCACGGACATATCCGACAAAGGGGAAGGGAGAGGGCGGTGCAGACACAGCCCTGACGGAATACTCCGGGAGACATGTCAAACAACCACCGACACCCGCAGATGCTCTCTCCTCACAAGAGAAGAGTGAGCCAAGGTCGGTAAAACAGACAGATTCCTTGCCGGCCCTACCACCGCCAGGCGCCAGCTTCCTTCATTTCCCGGTTTCAGTGCTGACTCGTCCGTACCAGGCAATTTTTCGTTTGTATAAAGCGTGGCCCCACGCTTCATGTTTTGTTTTTCGTCAGCAAGTAGTCCTGAGAAAAACACTTCAAGATGGCGATTGCATCAGTCCGCAACAGTGGGTTCTAATTTATTTAGTAAAAAAATTAACTGTATTGGCTTAAACAGTTACAGTTACCCATTAAAAAAGTAAGGTGTTACAGTTAGAAGTTACCAGTATTAAAGAATAACGCGTTACAGTTACAAGTTACCAGTATTAAAGAATAACGCGTTACAGGTAAAAGTTACCGAAAAAAGTAACTAATGATGGGTGTGCCGTCGGTGTGGTGTACGAGATTCCGCTGACTTGCGGCTCCGTGTACGTCGGCCAGACTGGTAGATGTGTCAATGATCGTGCACGGGAACATGCGGCAGCATGAGAGCAAGCCCGTCTGGTAATCTCCGCTGATCATTGTAGTCGGTGCCCGTGCTCACCAGTTCTGCAGTGATCGTAAAGATTCTGGCAAAATATAAAAAAAAAAATATGCCGAGAAGTGCACGAGGCGTTTGAGATTAGGGCAAAGGGAGACGAATGCGTAATTGAGCTTTCCTTGCCCTCTCAGGGAAAGAGTTTGAATTTATCAAGGGGTCTTTTCGATTGATGTGATCAATAGGCGTTTTTAACGGCCTATGTATTATGTGTTTTTTTCACAAATAAACTGAGTTGCGAGTGCGCCTCGTCTTGTTTACTCTCCTCTTTGTCCTGTCGTTCTTCTTCTTTTCTTTTTTTTTTTTTGGGGGGGGGGGGGCGCTTTATATTTTGATCATGAACTAAAGGCCCAAATTTCGAGGTTCATCGGCGGAATTGCCTCCGCCGATAGCTTTCGGGATTTGTAACCCAATTATAAAGGTAAAAGTGACAAGCAGGCTTGTAAAAGGTACGGAAGCACGTCGATATCGGCGTAACTCAGCGTCTTGCACACCGGGTAAACGAGGTCCTGCTCCTCGAAGTGCTTGCGGCCCACAATGCCAAACCAGGAAACCAGTGCAGCGAAGCGAGCCGGACGCGAGATCGCGGAGCGGAGTCCTTCCCCTGACGTCACGGTACACCTCACCCAATCAGGGCGCGGCGACCGCAGCGACGCTTGTGTTCGCTCTCGGGGCTAATGCTCGCGGTCAGCTTTCTGTAAAGCGAATCAATGCTAGGACTCGTGTGCGCCTACCTTCTGTTCACAGCTCTCTGCCTCTTCACTACGATGGATCCGCGGAATCGCAGCACGTCAGCCGAAGGCTACCGCCAGCAGTCTCGACCATATGACAATAATATCAGCGATGCGATACGTTTATTCAAAGTTTTGTTAAATGATATTCAGATCCACATCATTGGGCATAATAGATCCGTGACTGAAACCGTTCGAATTCGAAAATGCTGCGCGTCAGCGCCATCTATCATGTGAAACGAAGCAAGAAAATCACATATCGCTCAGTCGCGACGACCAACGAACGTTTATTTTATCACGTGCTCTTCTCTGGCGTGCTGACTTCAAGCAGCAAGAAAAAGTGAAGAGTACTTGAAACAGATCCACGACGAACAAGTACGCTGATCCACTAGAGGCGCCTGAGATGGCTGCATGAGCTAGAGCAACTGTATATGCTCCGCTTGCGGAGCAGAGTACCGCAATGGTGCCATTCTGGAGCCAAGCACTGCGGGAAGCCACGGTCGGTTTTTGCAGGGGACGCGAAGGCGCAGATGCGAGGCAGCGTGCTGAGGCGCGCTGCGCAAGGAAAATAGTGCGGCGAGGAGCCGCGCATTCGCCGTCATCGTCCTCCCGTTGTTTCCTGTTTCCCTCTCGATTGCAAAAATCGCACCCGCGGATCCTGCGGGTCCCGTATGAAGTGAAGTCGTCAATTCATTGCGGTAAACGACGCAGCGACTGACGAAAACGCCGTCCCCTCGCTTTCGGACGAGAGCTCGCCGACTCGCCAAGATGGCCGGATGTGCCGGTCGCGTATCGCGTATCACTCCGCGAAGGCCGCACCGCGCGCACCGCAGACGCGAGCAACGCGATCGTCGTGCGTGTCGTCTGCTTCCGATACCTTGGAAACGGATGTCCTAAAACATCGCTCGCGTTATAAAAAAAGAGGATTGTATTGTACCCAGTTGACGCACATAATGTTCAATGACTTAGGAAGCTTTCGGCTCGTTCGATTTTGGTCTAGGATCTATATTTTTCCAACGCAAAGCGGAAAATATGTTCCCCCGAAACTCGGCGCTCTGGAAGGCCGCTTTCCCGCACGAAGGTCGGCTCCAGTTCTGCCCACGTGACCACTCCTCCGCCAATACGGAGATGGCGGCGCAAGGAAAAGGAACGCGGTACTCTGGCTCTGCAAGCAGAGCCTATACAGTTACTCTACATTGAGCAAACAGGTATGAAGCCACCGGAAGTAAACGGCTTATCCCGGAAGTGAGCGCTTGGCAGGCTTTGTAACCCTTCCGAGTGCTGGTTCGAAAAGCGTCAAGGGCGCTGGATTTTCGCTTGTTCCCTCTAGAGAGCCTGCTTGTTGGGCAGTAAGAGCGCATACAGACCCGAGAAGTATCGTGGGAACCCGTTCAATGTAAACATTTTGAGGTTCTAGTTGATCAAGTGTGAATATGTCCCAAGTTCAAAAGCCTCATTCTCGGGATTTAATCCAGAACGGGAGTATTAAAACCCAATCAAAGACACAAAAAAGCATGGTCCAAAATATCGACTGAATGTACTAGGAAGCCCAGCGCACGCCCGACTTCCGGGACAAGCATCAAACTTCCGGTGGCTTCACTTGCGCCCTGCTCGGAGAGCAGCTAAGCGCCATCCAGCCCCCTATAGTAGAGATCAGTGGCGATGCCTAGTTTATTTTTGCAATAAAAAAAAGCTGTCTTTTTTTTTGTGCCACCCTGTACATCGGGTTTACCGCCGGCCGCAGATGTGGGCGCGGCTGCTGAGCGCGAGCTTCCAGTTCATTTGCAATGTGCATGCCAACACTCCCTCGGCCAGGAGCGCGAGCTTGCACGCGCTCCTGGCTTTGAGACGTCTATTTCTAGCGCGCGCGCTCGTTCTGCGGAAGAACGCTTCAAAGCAGCGACCTCGAGCTCTCGTGCTTGTGGCGTTGGCTGCGTTCTACCTCATAGCGAGTTCGTTTCACACGCACTGGCACCGTTCGAGTTCTCTCCCAGAATGCATCGCACTCGCAGAGTGTTGCACGGAGAACTGGACTCAAACGAACTCGCCGAATGTACCGAGTGCAGAAGACTGATGCTGCCGCCATCTATGTTGTAGAAAAGGTACCGACCTCAAACCGAAACTAGCGCCTTTCTGTTCGGAGTGATGGGTGGGGATGCGAGAGTGCAGTCACTACCAACGTTTATCTACAAACGTTGAACGCTGCAACCTGTAGTTTATAGTTGCGATGACTTCAAGCAACTCCGCTGCCGTAGAGATAGTTACAGACGGCGTAAATTTCCGCACCCAGCTGTCTACAAAGCAGCTGGTTGCGATCTTTCAATTCTTATAACCGTTTACACCGAAGAAAACTGATGAAGCTGTCCGAGCAGAAGCTTGATCCGTTTGAGCATGGTATTATGCGTGAACCACTGAAAGGGTGCGGCTTAAAACTAGTCTGTTGGAATATCCAGCAAACCTTTTCGTGGGACTTTCGATTTTGATCGTCATCAGAGGTGGATCTGATATTAGCCTTGGTGAGGACGTCGAGAACGAGAGCTTTCTCGAACAAAATACGACGGTGCAAGTTGGCTGACGTAGGTAAATGTTAAACATGATGATGTTGCCCAAGCCTCGGGTAGAGTCACTATGTTTAGCTTTCTCTGATGCTTATGGGGCAGTCAGAGGTTTCTGCTGGGAGAGGTTTGTCAACAAATGTTCAATTTTTCACCCGCACACGGATGGTGATAAACATCTCGGAAGCCGCTGATGCGTTTGTTCTGAGCATTTCTTGACGCACTGGTATATTTCAGCGTCTGTACGGCAGCAGAGCGACTTAAAACCTGCAAATAAAGCACGGGATGTCAATAGACCATTTGCTGTCTTACCCAAGCATCAAGGAGAATGCAGGGATTTGTGTTCCACGCGCCACACGCGCACGCCTTTCCTGTATAAATGATTCGAAGTAAATAACCAAAAGAAAGCATTGACGAACGCGCGTGCAAGATGCCATTTGTTTTAGGTTTTTGCTTTGGAAAAGTTACTACTGCTGAGGCCAGCACGTGCGGCGCGTGGAACACCAATCCCTGCATTCTCCTTGATGCTTGGGTAAGACAGCAATAGGTCTATTGCTTCCTTCATGAAATAGCAGACGCTCACAATTCAAGCTCGCGTTTGATTCCGTTGCCCGCGGGACGCGATTTCTATCAGAAAATCTACTTTTTTCCCTTTCGGTTCCGCGACACATCGTAGCAGACGAACCCCCGTCGTCTGCTCCCGCTCCTCGCCGGCCTCGCCGGAGCGAGGCATGACGGGATTGCATTTTGGCGCACGCCCGATTTTCTCGGTGCAGCGAGTGCATGCACGCGTGGGGTGCCGCCGCTGAAACGAACCCGGAGAGTGCAACCACTCGTGGAGTGCCTGCCGAAACGAACTCGCTTTACGCCGCGAGTGGGCACGCGTGGACACGAGTGCCGTGAAACGAACTCGCTATTAGGGTGCCTACATGTCTGGAGCGCGCGTGTGTATGAAGGCACTTACGTTCTCTATATAAACAGCGCCCTCAAAAATGGCGTCCAGTGCCAGAGTCCAGCGAAGAGCTTTGCAGCCCTTCGCACAGCAGTAAGACACTTTCACTCACGCATTTGGCGCTCCACGTGAACGTTTAACTTCAGGGATACTCGGCGTGAGCATCTGTTTCATTATCTGCTACAGAAACCACTGAAGCAGGCGATGGAGCAGACGATGTTGCAGACGATGTAGCAGACGATGGAGCTCATCCGGGCTACCTGGGGACGCTGAGGCAATCTACTAGTGATGACGTTTAGAAGAGGAAACGCACAGGCTTTGTGTCACATGCGTTTCTTACATCTTTCTGCATGATCATAATCGAAACATCACACGCACCCTATTTTTAACCATGAAGGGTTGCTACACTTCACTACAACGAAATTTCGGCGCTTATTTTTTGGTTTATATGTGTTCAAAGGAGCAGTATCACATTGAACACACCAATGTCTTGTTAAAAAAAGTCAGCCAGAACCCATCCTTTGGGAATGATTATTTATGTTAATGCGATTAGCATCAAACGGTGCGGAGTTATGCGCGTTCGTCAGGTGGCCGGCACACTCTAGATGCGCCAGCCCACTCTTGAGGCGATTCTAACTTTGTTGACACTTTCACAGCCCTGCGCACGATCTCCGCAGCCCAGCACGTGCGTTTGTGTCACTTAGGAAGGCGAGCAAAGCACGCGCCATACGCACAAACACTCAAAATGGTACCGACCAGACTTTCTGGCGTCTCAGCTAGTCTCAACCAACGGTACTCCTAAAGCGGTTGTTTATATCTTTACCGTAGGACGCGCTTTACAGCGCTGTCACAGCCTACCGGTGCGCCGCGCGTTCCATGCACGAGGGGCTCATTCCGCTCTCGTGAGGCTGAAGCACCCGGCCGCTACATCACCCTCTCCCGAGCGCGCGGAGAGGGTGAGCTAGCGGCCCTGCTCAGCCTCACGAGAGCGGAATGAGCCCTCGTGCATGGATACGCGCGCGCACCGGTGTGTGACAGCGCTGCAAAGCGCGTCCTATGGCAAAGATATAAACAACCGTTTAAAGTGCGTTGCATGACTGCCTTCATAGCTCTGCGGTTAGCGCGTCTGCCTGCTGATCAAAGGGTCAACGGTTCGAATCCCAGCCGGCGCCGGTCTTTTTTATTTATTTATCGACCCGCGGCGTAAGAGGTTAGATAGCCAGATAGATA